>JBBBDQ010001366.1:497500-605000 GCA_037127315.1 Ascarosepion bandense
CATTTTGTTTTGTTATTATTAGTTACTTAGCTTTTAATAAATTCATTTCGTTTTTGCCTTGAAAAAATTCACATTGGATGAAACGCGTTGACAACTAATACAGTTTTCCTATTGTCATATATATATATATATATATATATATATATATATATATATATATATATATATATATATATAATAAAGACATTATATCGTAGGCATTTGACTCCGCCCGATTATTCCTGAAGACATTTTCGTTAAATATATGTAATTTTCTACCCTGTCTGTCTGTGTGGATTTCAGTGGGGGCTGGTTCATTTTCGAGTGGGTCGCCACACTATCTGTCCCCGGTCAGAGAGGAACACAAACATGGCTACGCCGAAAGATTTGGGTGAACAGACAAAAAGCTGGCCCAGCCTTAAGCTGGGTCTACATGATATTTTCCTGAGCTTAAGGGCTCAGAATCCCCATTGTAATTGACCTTGTGTCGCATCTTCCGTTGTGTGAATGTGGTAAATACTAGTGTAGACTGCATCTCTATTTTGGCCAGATCACACTTGTTGTTCCATCTTAAGGTGTTGGAGACACTATTTATCAGATCTAGGTGGCCCTCTCTTTGTAAACAAAGGGAGTGTTTGCTTGGGCTTGCTCTGCTAGGTCTCTAGCATCGTCAGATGATGTAACTATTCGTAAAATTAAAATCTCCCTCCCTTTCATTCATGTCACCCATAACAGTATATTCCTCACAGTATTTCCTTAGTTACACTTCTGATGAGTGGAGACGAAACCGGTCGAGTGGTGTTTTTGTTTTAATATGTAGCATGGCTGATCTTAATAAAATAAATACTTTCCATGTAGCAAGATCCGATAACCTCAATCAGTTTTTATGTTCATGTTGTATGTGACATTTCATTCCTGTTAGTGATATACAAAATTTAATTTCTTGAAATTTCATGAACGTAAGTGGAGATGAAGATAACAGATCTAAAAAAAATATTTTTACTAAAAGTTTTAAAAAAATAAAAATTTTAAAAATAATTTAATTCATTTGTAAATAATTCCTGAAAGTTTCATTAAAATCTGACAACTATTTGATTTTCAGAAAAATTTCCAAATTAATGTCTTTGTCACCGGAAAAAAAACTGAGTTATGTAATATTACGTTTTCCATTGTAAAATCGTGTAACGATTTGGCTCCCCGATAACGAAAATAAAAACAAGATTTTTATCAACATTACGAACGTGTTACAAAAGATTTTAAATAATTTAAAATAATTAAATCTACTTTGATCTTTCTTCTTAATAATAACAAACATTTTGATGGAAAAATTCATTTTTCATTAAGTTTGGGAGCTTTTTTTTTCTTCATACTATGCTGTTTTTAGCGAGTTAGTGGATGTACCTAATACATATTAGTGTGTCGGTCGCATCCGAGGCTTTCATATTGATGTCATGCAAAACGCCAAACCCAGTCGAAAATATCAAAATTGTCGGTTGTATACAACTGCTTCCTGAGATCAATGGGGGGAAAAGGGTTTGAGCGCGTAAAGCCTGGGGTGTCTTGGCAAAGGCAAAACATCTTTGAACATTGTAGACTGGCGCTACATAATCAAAAAAAAGAACTGTACCAAATAACAGAAACCACATCGCTTGAAAACTACCAACATTAGCAACAACTAAAATGGATATCACATGTATCTAGAAGATAAAATGATGACATAATCCATATGTCAACGTTAGACACAACTTTAAACAAAAGGTTAGGAAAGAAACCCTCATTAATACTGGAAATTCTGACAAAAGCTACTGGGGCGGAGAAACCAGTTTTCCTCCAAGATGTTGTTTTAGGAGAAATATTTTATAAATTTTAACCGAAAGTAATATTTGTTGCCCGGTCAATGAAGACCAAATATTTTCTTTTATGTTAACATAGAATATTACCATATATATATATATATATATATATATATATATATATATATATATATATATATATATATGTGTGTGTGTGTGTGTGTAAGAACTATTATTGAAAGACAATGTGTGTTGATACTAGCGAGTTTTGAACGGGTTTTATATATATATATATAAAACCCGTTCAAAACTCGCTCGTATCAACACACATTGTCTTTCAACAATAGTTCTTACAAATACAGCACTTCATTATCCAAATACTTTTAGTCTTTAAAGGAAAAAGACAAAACACCCACTGTTAAATGTAAAATCCTTACAAAGGCCCGAACTTGTAACTCCCTCCATGCACCTTGCTAACTTTATCTCAACGAAAAATTAGAAATTATAAAATTTAGGGACAAGGTTAAACTGTTAAACCAGAGGAATGCGCTCACAGTTCATTGTATCCATAGTTCAGCATTTACATTAAAATCCGGGTCGTAATATTGAAAAATTAAGGAAAATATCTTTAACTGCCTTTTTGATGGTTGTTTTTATTCGGGTTGGGCGTTCTGGTTGAGTTTTATTGGGTGCGTTGTTCGCCATGTGTTATACTATTTTTGCCAGCCGTTCGACCTGATATGGATCGGCGCGTTGTGTGGTTATTTGGTGCTCTATCCGACGTTGGTTTTCGCGGGGCCGGGGATTTATAAATAGTTAAGAAACTATGTGGGACGTGGGCCTTGAGTATCATGGTTATTAGTTTTTGGTTTGACAGTCGGTGCTATAGCAAAGATACGAGCTAAAGTTAAATCCGTATACATGTGCAAAATGTCATACATATATATATATATATATATATATGCTAATATATACACACACATATACACACATATGCAAACATGCATATATATAGATGTAGACGTGCATACATGGACATCTGAACATACATACATACATACAATATGAATTTATACACACATACACACACATCTTTTTAAAAATAGTGTTTCTTTGGACAAGGAATATTATTCCATACTTGGTTATATATATATATATGTGTGTGTGTGTGTGTGTGTGTGTGTGTGTGTGTGTGTGTGTGTGTGTGTGTGTGGTGATTAAATAAATTGCAAACATTGTGTCTGCTTATTTTTAATAAAATCCGTTCATACTCGCGGATTATCTTTTGCATATTATAATTGAAAGATGTCAGAAATGAGCTGTAACGTTGACAGATGTTATTATCATTCATTTCTCAATGTACCCAAGTACTTTCAACCTTTTACCGAGGTCATCTTCAGGGGTGTGAGTTATGGTAACAAAAGTTAACAGCAAAACTGTGTTGCTAAAATTTCCTATAATTTTTTAACGTTACAACTCATTTCTAGCATCTTTCAATCTTGTAGGAAAACTGGTTTCTCAAGCCCATTAGCTTTTTTCAAAATTTACATGATTAATGTTTGCAGTTTATTTAATCTGACATGTCTAAAAGAAAATTTGCTGCCTAAATACACAATACACACACACACACAAACACACACACACATATATATATATATATATATATATATATATATATATATATATATATATATATCGAGGCGGTAGATAACTTTCTAAACATATACTGTTAAATATAAGAGACAATGAATGTCTATTATGTTTAATCATGAGCCGTTCTAAACCTCGTATTTTGGCTTTAATTTCAGGTGAAAATAAAGACAAAAATTCTCCAACATTTGGATAATTGTTTATTAAATATTACTTATTCTAACATGAGCCATCTTCAGAAAGGTTACAAGGACGTTAACACAAAAACCTCCACCATCAGCGACGATTTTATCTTGTGTTGACATAAAACTCCGCTAAGCAGCGGCAACATTATATATATAAAGTTGTTTAAATTAATGGATATATACCGCAATTTAATATTTCCATTTTATTAAGTGCTGAATACAGGTGTAGAGTATTTAGAGATATACTAGTTTTCATCTGTGAAAATTTAACGGTTTTCTTATTTCAATATTCTGATAAATCTTAATTCTTCAGACAATGATTGAATAAGTTCATGGCAAATTCTATGACAATAGAATATCCCTAAAAATTCCCCAGTTGCATCTTTAAATATTTGAACTTAACAACTCTTAACAAAATATTGCAATAACAATCCTAAATATAAAGTTCTCTCTCTTCTTTGTTCATATAATTCCTCGTTGCTTGCATTCGTTCTCTATTATGTTTACGGATTGACTGTCTCTCTTCTGCTCGTAATCGTTCTCGTCTTCATTCATATCATTCCTCCTTGCTTGCATTCGTTCTCTATTATGTTTACGGATTGACTGTCTCTCTTCTGCTCGTAATCGTTCTCGTCTTCATTCATATCATTCCTCCTTGCTTGCATTCGTTCTCTATTATGTTTACGGATTGACTGTCTCTCTTCTGCTCGTAATCGTTCTCGTCTTCATTCATATAATTCCTCCTTGCTTGCATTCGTTCTCTATTATGTTTACGGATTGACTGTCTCTCTTCTGCTCGTAATCGTTCTCGTCTTCTCTGCCATTCTTTTGCTGCCTCTCTTTATTGTCTTATTCTTTCTTCCATTACAATGACTGTATCCGAAAATATAATGCATTTACAAAATACATTTAATTTCATTAAAGCAAAAGCGTGATACACGTAGGCATCTAGGTAGGCATTATTGTAAAGACTATGACTTTCTATGTTGTTCAAAGCGAGAATTGAAGAACATTCAGTTAAATGCCATACGTGAAACACGTTTGAGCGAAAGAGACATGACTGACTGGGTAAAAGATTATCCCGCGGTAGTTTACCATTACTTTCTGCGGTAGACTGGTTACAGCCAAGTCTATAGAACCCAATCTGTCCTGTTCTTTAACCCATAACTGGAAGAAAGAGATGAATTAATACCTTTTCCAAGAAAAGGAATTTAACTAGAACTCGAAATCTTTTTCTCAATTTCTTGTTCTGAGCCGATATCCACTACACCACAACTCACATCTGAATTGAAAAACAGATTTGTTAAAATAAACAAAACAGGTATTTTTCTTAGTTGAAGGAGAATCAAGATGAAGACAGCAAAGAGAGACCTTAAATTTATATTTAAAGCACAAAAACGCTATAAGTACAATAACTCTCTCTCTCTCTCTCTCTCTCTCTCTCTCTCTCTCTCTTTCTCTCTATCTATCTCACTCTCTATTTATAATAGATGATATATCTTTTACAGTAATTCTCTTTCCATTTTATTTTTCCTGATCGACGTTTCTCTCATTTATTATGCGTGTTTGTGTGTACATCGTCCGGCGTTCCTATATTTTATATGCTGTGTCTGTCTTTGCGTTCATATCTCTTTCTAGAGCGTGACACACGTAAGTACTACGGTGTTAATATATAAATAATTATTATTGCTATAAAAATAGCATATATGAGTCCAACTCAAAAGCTTCCGTACGCTATTATTATAGCAATAATAATGACTATATATATATATATAAAAAGTTTTTACAATCGGTCAGTGGCTTTGTTCTCGGCTTGGAGTTAAAATGTCTTGAATATTGTTGAATTCTGCTCTGGGTGAGCCATTATTTTTTTATTTGTTCGTTTTGCCTAATTTTTGCTTGATTTTAAAACTTTTCATGCTTAATTGAAGAATTGATTTTGTTTTCTTAGACATTTCATTGCCTGGAATCTTATCTTAGTTTACTAGGCTTTCCTCTTCTCTGCTGGCTGGTTGGCTAGCACCCCATTTCCACATTCTGTGTGTAAAAAGTTTTTACAATCGGTCAGTGGCTTTGTTCTCGGCTTGGAGTTAAAATGTCTTGAATATTGTTGAATTCTGCTCTGGGTGAGCCATTATGTTTTTATTTGTTCGTTTTGCCTAATTTTTGCTTGATTTTAAAACTTTTCATGCTTAATTGAAGGATTGATTTTGTTTTCTTAGACATTTCATTGCCTGGACTTTAACTAAGTTAAAACTTATCAATTCAACAACTTTTTTTTTTTTCTCAATTGGAGTAGATAGACTAAACTATTGCCCGGTTCACACTCCACCCACATCTATCGAACAGGTGAAGAGGCTCATCCCTTGTTTCCTGTTTAGGATGCGGTTTCCGGTTTTCTCTTTTCCAATCTTTTCACTCTTTTCCTTATTTTTTATTGTTTTTTTTTTTTTCAATTGGAGTAGATAGACTAAACTATCGCCCGGTTCACACTCCACCCACATCTATTGAACAGGTGAAGAGGCTCATCCCTTGTTTCCTGTTTAGGATGCGGTTTCCGGTTTTCTCTTTTCCAATCTTTTCACTCTTTTCCTTTATTATTCTTTTTTTTCAATTGGAGTAGATAGACTAAACTATCGCCCGGTTCACACTCCACCCACATCTATTGAACAGGTGAAGAGGCTCATCCCTTGTTTCCTGTTTAGGATGTGGTTTCCGGCTTTCTCTTTTCCATTCTTTTTACTTTTTCCCTTACGTAACCCACTGCGCATCAGTGGCGTTACCGCCTTGCTCGGGGTGATATGATTAAAAAAAAAAAAAATATATATATATATATATATATATATATATATACATGACCCCACTAAGTTTTATCTTAATTTGCAGATAAATAAAGATATATATATATAATGAAAGATTTTTCTTTAACGGAGCAATGTTTTGTTGTTTGTTTTTTTGTTTTGTTTTTTTGTTTTGTTTTTTTGTTGATTTTTTTGTTTTTTTTTTGTTTTGTTTTGTTTTTCAGTTATGCCTACTTCGAAATTTTGTAAAGGCATTAATGTGATGCCTTCCTCTTTTGGTTTTTTTTTCATTTTTCTGTTGAAAGAGTGAAGAAATCACGATAATGTCTTCAAGAAACTTCAAAGTGAACTGGTACAATGTAATCGATCCTCTCTTAAGTCCAAAAAACGTTTCAAGGATTTTAGTTAAATTTAAGGAAAAGACTCCCGGCGACAATGGGAAACTGTTGCTGGCGATAAGATCTGGATAGATAATTTTGGTTTGGAAAAGATGCAACAATTTTGAACGGGAAAGAACTGAGAATTTCAACATAAACGCAACCCGTTTGGAAGAGAGAAATAGATTCCGTCTAAAAGTTAATAGAAAATTAAACCCACTTGCAGTATATGTGGGAAAGCCATCCATTTTGCAGTTGGTTTAACCAGTCGAGTGAGATTATCCTAGAGAGGAGGTCGAGTGTAAACTCCTTTGAATGTAACCTTGCCAGAAAGATTGTCATATTACCTGTGCAAGTTTTGTGATAAGGTTTGTAAGTCTGTTGCGGCACTCAGATGTCACATGATCGTACACAGGGACAAGCAATTTTACAACGTAGGTAACACAGACAAAACAAACTTCATGTTTTCTACGTGTGTACAAATGATTGGCTTTAATGGCTTTAAGAATTTCTTACGGACCCATAACAGAGTGTTAGCTCGGATATAAAAGATGAATTTAAATGCAAAGTCATTTCCCATCTCTTGTCCACTTAACTCCAGCCCTTTCCACATCTCCCCGTGTATTTTGTTCTTTTCCTTTCTATCTACCTTCGCAACTGTCTTCACTCTTGTGTTCACATCCTTCTCTTGCCCTTTCTCTTTCACCTCCTGTAGCTGGTTCGTATTTGTTTTCACTCTCCTTTTGCTTAATACTTCAACTCTCTTATGTAACCCCTGCATATCAGTAGCATTAACGCCTTGATTGGTGAGAAATGATTTAAAAAAATGAAAATATTAAAATACTTCATAAAAAACACAAAAAGGCTATCAAGTGAAGAGGGGGTCTTCTGAAAAGAAGTGACAAATCCATCACTAGCGATTGTTTCTGTTTTTGTTAGTTCTTTTTTTAGTTTAAACACAGACCAAACAATTATAGATAGATAGATAGATAGATAGATAGATAGATAGATAGATAGATAGATAGATAGATAGATATGAACAGGCTGAGATAGATAGATAGATAGATAGATAGATAGATAGATAGATAGATATGAACAGGCTGAGAGTAGATAGATAGATAGATAGATAGATAGATAGATAGATAGATAGATAGATAGATAGATAGATATGAACAGTCTGAGATAGATAGATAGATAGATAGATAGATAGATAGATAGATAGATAGAATGAAAAGACTGAGATAGATAAAAGATGAGATAGATAGATAGATAGATAGATAGATAGATAGATAGATAGATAGATAGATAGATAATGAAAAGACTGAGATAGATAGATAGATAGATAGATAGATAGATAGATAGATAGATAGATAGAACAGGCTGAGGATAGATAGATAGATAGATAGATAGATAGATAGATAGATAGATAGATAGATAGATAGATAAAACTTAGTGGGGAAATAGCCATTTTTAACATGTCATTTTAAGGCATTCATTCTTCGACCCTTTATAAACAGAGAATAAGCAAAAGCCCAGAGGTTAATTTAGGTAAAGAAAAGGGTTGGGATGTATTGGTCTTCATTGGGTGGGCTGGGGGACATAGTAAGTAGTAATTCTTCCTTGGTAGTGGGAGGTATGTGTCCTGACCCTAGAGTTCGTACTGGTAGGTGGTGTGGAGGTAACTGCTAGGTCAACTTTTACAAATTTTTTGAATTTTTTTTATCAGAACTAATTGGGGAAATAGAATAATTATTGTAATTAATACTTTATATATATATATATATATATATATATATACCTTCATGACATAGACAATAATGGCTCTTCACATATTCCTTTTTATTATCGTTAGTAAATTGCCTTGACTTCTTGCGGAAGATAATGATGTGACTTCTAGTTTTTTTCTCTTTTTTAAATGCATAATCGTCTTTCTCTTACACTGGCTGCCAATCAAGGCTAGATGATATAGTCTACCTTAATATTTAACCTATAGCTGGGGTGAGAAGAGATAAATTAATGCCCTTTTCAAAGGAAAATTGAAAACGTAACAGACGCCAATTTTACTATCAAAACTGAAAACCGTTACGTTTTCCGCACATATTTAGCGTTATTGTAAATTAGAATGACGCTTTTTTATTAATAAACCAGGATTGAGATGGCACAAGGTCACAAGTATAGAGCATCCATTGAGAATTTAACTTGTCTTTCATGATTACAATTCAGAAGAAGCAAACGCAAAAAACAAAACAACAACCTGAAAATAATGATGCCTTTTACTATTATCGATTTTATGAGATAGCGATTTTCAAATAACCAAAATATAATTGGAAGAAACAGACGATGCATTCTTCATCTTAAATTCATCAGCACTTTCTATCAGAATAGCGCCAAAGAAAATAACAACGAATTGATTCAAAGATGTCACAGCTGTGCAGCCTCGCTCGCGTCGTCTTAAAAAAATCGAATTATTTATTTTTGACAGCATTAGTGAAGAAGAAGACATAGGAAAGAACGCGAAGACGACGCCATTTTTAGCAACAGCATCTCTAGCAAAGATAGATATTGGTTGCACTTGAGTCGGGAACATCGAAATCTGTACTTATTCACTCAACTCTTGAAATCTTTAAAGTACTCTGTAGAAACATTAAGAGTTTAATGATTTCAAATAAAAAAAACATTATTCAGAGACGCTGTCATAGATTTAATTTTAATGCATAGAATTATGAAAGCAGTGATCAAAATATTTATAATAAAATGTTCGTATATAATAAAAGTAGAATACTCTTCGCCTCCTAAGTCGTAACCTCATGAAAAGCCAATTGTTAGTTAATTTATCGGTTGGTGTGGAGTGAACTTGAAACTCAATCCACGTTCAAAGCTTATAGCCTAATTGAAAACGCAACCGTTTATCACAAATGAAAAAAAAATCGAGTTCGGAACGGTAATGTTAAAAGGATACTGTTGTGGATTCTTGTTGAGAAACCACACAAAATAATAGATAATAAAAGTTATATTGAACAAAATTATACAAACTGGAACACGGGTTAGTCAATTCAGGAATACTAGGAATACTGTTAGTAGGAATCAATATATACAGTCTTGTAGTGAAGAAGTAAGTCCGGGTAATGAGTCTATATCCTTACTAACTCTCTGACGACCACTCAACGCCTGCCGTACTCTGTATAGCAGGATTATATGTACAAATCAGGCGAGTCCATTCTTATGTGCAAAAAGGGGTGCTCCCCAACAGATACTAACTTGCTTTTTGATGTATTGAAATTTACAAGCCAGTTTTCTACATTCAGCCTTGAGAGTGAGGCCAGAGAAGCGATCGGCTGTCAAACTCTGACCAATTTAATTTACGTTGTCGAACAAATATCTATTACTAAATAAGAATATTACCGTGTTAAAAATGCAAAAGAAATACAATATCCATCGCGCACATTTATTTTCGTTCATTTTTTCAATAAATGAGTTGACATATTATCCCCCCACTCATTACCTTCCTAGCAACCATCGTAATATGCGGCTGTAAAAAAATGAGTAAATGGTTCACGGAGAAAAATCTATTCATGGTCTCACCCAAGCAAAAACCCTCATTTAGACACCGCCCTTAGAATAAGAACCTGTTTTATCTATTCAGCTTATCGAGTCGCTAACAGCATTTTTGGATGTGCGTCGTGGTGCAGTGAATATCGGTTCGGAACGAGAAATCGTGAAGACGAGTTCGCATTCCAGTTGAATTCCTCGCATTCACTTACACGCAAATACCCTTAATAAAGGTAATAATCTGTCTCTTCCTTCCAGTTATGGGTTAAATAACAGAACAGATTGGGTTCTATAGCCTTGGCTGGCAACCAATCTACCGTAGAAAGTAATGGCAATCTACTACGGGATAATCTTCTGACCAGTCAGTCATGTCTCTTTCGAGACATGATCGCCCAAGCGTGTATCACGTATAGCATTTAACTGACTGACTGACCAACATTTTTATTCTAGAATCAACTCAATACAAAGTTTGATAGCTACTCAATGTAGGTTATCGCTAAAAAATAAGAGGTGTATAATATGAACCGAAAAAGGTGTGGTCGGAAGTAAAGATTATAATAACAACAGTTGACCCTTCACATGAACAAATTTAAACTGTAGTGATCCGGGGATAGTCTTGCGGGAGTCTATTCTGCAAAGTGGTAGTTCCTGGAAAAAAAAAAGCTATCCGGGTGGAACTTTTTTTTCTTAAATTTGAAATACGGAGGAACTGGGGGGAAGGTGGATTCGAAGCCACCTGGTGCCGTTTAACTTTAAAGATTTGCGCTGGTAAAACGAGTTAATGAATATTTACCGACAGAATCGCTATAGGCTTGCAACGCTGTGTCTACGGGGAAAAGTGTGCAAAGTGAAGAATAAGTTTTCCCCAACGCGTAGTGATGATTGTGTAGCTCCAGCGCACATATAGCAGCAAAACTCGAGATCTGGGCTGATATTTTTCAAAGAGGATTTCTCGAATATTCAGGACATTACATGTAAATAAATAAATTTACTGTATATTAATAAAAACAGAGCGTCTACTCAAATATGAGTATCCATTAGAAATAAGGTTTAAGTAAATAAATTAAAAATAACGAGAAATACAACTTTAGCCATTTGTCTCTTACAGCAAAGCATGGAATTCAGTGGAAATTTAAAGGAAATTGTTCGAAATAGAGATTCGACATGATACGATTTAATAGAATTGAAGACAATTTATTAGTTATGCCGTACTCAGGAATTCAGTCAGTTAAGTGCCATACGTGATACACGATTTGGGCGATCATGTCTCGAAAGAGACATGACTGACTGGGCAGAAGATTATCCCGTAGTAGGTTGCTATTGCTTTCTGCGGTAGACTGGTTGCCATCCAAGGCTATAGAACCCAATCTGTCTTATTATTTGACTCATAGCTAGAAGGAGAAGAGATGTATTATATTAAGTAATAATTAGTGGGGGGTCAGTTTATTACTTCGTAACAATGGAAAACTGATCCCCACTTTATGCCCAGTAAAAGCCTTAATCATGTTTCCAACTACTATATTCAGTCAGTCAGTTAAGTGCCATACGTGATACAAGTTTTGGGCGATCATGTCTCGAAAGAGACATGACTGCCTGGACAGAAGATTATTCCGCAGTAGGTTTCTGCTGTAGACTGGTTGCCAGCCAAGTCTATAGAACCCACTCTGTCCTATTATTTAACCTATAACTGGAAGGAAGAGACAGATTAATACTTTTCCCAAGGGTATTTGTGCGTACGTCATTTTAAGGAATTCAATTGGAATTTCAACTTGGCTCCCCGATTTGCCGTTCCCAGTTTATATCCATTGCACCACAACGCACATCCGGAATTACACAATTTTTAAACAATCAAGGCTAAAAATAAATAACCACTGTTTGATAAGCAAATAAAGTTATTGATTTTCATTTATTTCAATGTTTTTAGAAGATAAAGAAATTTAACATAGAATAGGCTGTGCTAGTGTTAGTTTCACACAATACCACCAATTGTCACAAAACCAAAACATTTTCTTAAAACTTGGGTTGATAAATAGAAACGCGTTTGTACTGGTGTCATGCGTGAAGCCAAACTCGTTCAAAACGTATCGAAAAGCGGTCTAGTAAGTGGCAGTAAGTCTGTAGTGGGTAATAAATTAATTAAATCAACTCTCTTCACTTTTACAAAAATTCACAACGACGTATGAAATCCCGGTTTTCTCAAATAGAAAAAGGATTGACCATCTGCTTAAGGAAAAAGTCGAAACCAGATTTCGCAAGGAGGCGTCAAAATGATTTTTGACCAATGGGAGCGACTTGTAAGTCTTGGAAGGACTTGCCGATCCACTGTGAAATTCAAAAGGACTATATAAATGAACTCGGCATCAGTCAAGAGTCATAGAAATGGGAGCAGCAAAAGAGACACACGCCTAAAATGTAACTTCAAACTTCAAGCGACCCGAACATTGTTCTCTTTCTCTTTCTCCTTATCTCTTTCAACATTAATACTAAAACATTTTGTACGAATTCTACCCTTAAATTCTTAATATTTCTAATTGTACATTTACTCCTACAACTTATGTTAGTCTTTCTCTTTGATAAATTTCTATTTTAAAATGCAAAATGTATATTTTATTCTTCTTACGCTATTCCACACAATTCCTCATATTCCAACTTGCCGACAACCAATCTTCTGATGATGAAAAACCTTCTGATGATTATAACTCTGCATAAAACTTGTAAGCTGTAGAGAGGTCGGTTAAGTATGACACAAGGCCGAATTAAAGAAACATTAACCAGCTCACTACACTACAATTAATGGAGAATATACAAGTGAATAAAATTGAATCGTATTTAACATTCTTGAAAAATAAAAGTGATAAAATAAATCGGAAATTATTTCTTTAAACCCGTAGAATTATGGTTAGATCTTCCACAATTTTCCTTAAAGGCTTTTGAAAGCATTAGATTATTTTTTAAAGTCCTTTGGTGAAATTAGACTCTATTACATATCTATCTAAACTTATTTATAAATGGAACTTTGTCTGTCTGTCTGTCTGTCTGTCTGTCTGTCTGTCTGTATCCGTTACCTATAGACTCCGAAACAGCTGAACCGATTTTCTTGAAAATTTACACAGTTGTACTATAAGCGTCTGCGAGTGTTCTTAGCTAGGTTTTGTGTCAAGGTACCCCGATAAATATCGAAAATCGATAATCGAAAAAATCGGGTTATAAAAGGAGTGGTCCGATTTTAATCAAATTTGATACACTCATAGACAATGACATAAGAAACGATATTCAGAAGTTTCAAGGTTGCAGTTCTTACAATAGTGCAGAAAATCGATAATATATATATAAAAGGCAAGATGTTTGTGTGTGTGCCTGTTTATCTGTCTGTATGTCCTTTATACAAATTCACAATTTTTATCTGATTCTCACCAAACTTCGAACAAATATTCTTTAGGCTGAGTCTGAGCTCCAGAACCATGGATTAGTTTTAAAGCTTTCCTTACACCCGAGCAACGCCGGGCTATACTGCTAGTTTGAATATATTTATTGATTCGTCAGTAGTCTTCCTTTCTCTACAGATAAAAGAATAAGTAGAAATTAAAATGAAAGAAAATGATAAAACTGACTTCAAGGTTTGTATTTGCCAGTCGATACTTCTAACTCGTATTTAGAGCAACTGACTAATTTATACGCAGGGTGAGCCTCTTTTTAAGTTCATCCGTGATTAAGCACAGCTCTGAAACTGTCTCACTCCACTAATCATGAAACACTGCCTAGTATGGATGTGAAGAGTTTGAGAGATCAAATTAAGGTAGACTGTCTACTTCTACTTCTTCCAGTTCGAATTCCAGTTGAATCCATTGTATTCACTTACGCGCAAATACCCTTGGGAAAGGTATTAATCCGTCTCTTCCTTCCAGTTATGGGTTAAATAGCAGGACAGATTAGGTTCTATAGCCTTGGTCGGCAACCAGTCTATCGCAGAAAGCAATGACAACCTACTGCGGGATAATCTTCTGCCCAGTCAGTCATGTCTCTTTCGAGACATGATCGCCCAAGCGTTTACCACGTATGGCACTTAACTGACTGAATTGACGAGCTTTCACTCCCTAATAAAGTCCGGGATCATTGCCCGAAACGGAAGATATGGATGTAGATAGATAAATAGTTGACTTTTATTCAATAACAAAAAGTTTATTTCTACGGTGAGTTTAAAGGTTTGACTTCAATATTTGAAATTATTCATTATGTTATTATGGCGTTTGAATCATACATTAATTCAAATGTGAATATTGATTGGCTGGTTACTGAAAATGATGTACCATGGCTAGATATGTGCAATTTCTGGAAACAATTGGTGGAACCAGAACAACAAAAATTAAACAGAGCTGTAACAGAATATAAGTGGAGAATTGTTATGAAGAAGCAGTTGTACTGTTGCCTGATCTTTTTGTACACTAATTATTTCTGTGAGCAGAAACCTAGTTTGTACAAATAGGAGTTCAACTGGTCTGCTATTCCCCGCCTAGAGTCGTATAAATTTGCTATCTACTATTTCCAGGATTCGTCATTGGCTGCCATAATCTCAACGATTCGCGGATAACCCGGTGCTGATAGCAGACACTGAAAGGAAAATGCAGGACCTTCTACAGAAATTAGCAAAAGAAAGTGAAAAGAAAGGACTGAGCATAAACCTCAAGAAAATTGAATGCATGATCATCAGCAAAAAATGAAGACCAATATGTCAACTGCAAGTTGGAGAATCTAAAATAAAACAATTAAAAAAATTCAAATACCTGGGAAATGTTTTGACAGAGGATGGAAAATGCGACACGGAGATCCAAAGACGCATTGGCATGGCCAAAGACGCACTTCAGAAGCTAGCCAGAGTAATGAGAAACAAGAAAATTTCAATAAAAACAAAGAAAAGAGTGCTGGATTGCTATGTGATATCTGTTCTTCTGTATGAAAGTGAATGCTGGACGATCTCATCAAAGATGAAGGAGAGGCTTGAGGTTGCAGAAATGTGGTTTTACAGAAGGATGCAGATGATACCATGGACAGAGCACGTGTGCAACGATGAAGTGTTGGAAAGGATGCAAACGAGAAGAAAGCTGATAATAAATATCAGAAAGCGAAAAATGAGGTTCCTGGCACACGTAATGAGGAAGGAAAACCTGGAGAACTTAATACTCACAGGTCGGATAAATGGAAGAAGAGACAGAGGAAAGCAACGCGAGACGTACTTGTTAGGTCTGAGCAAATGGTTGACGGAGTGGGGCTTGGAAGCGATATCAAGAGAAAAATTACTGAGAGCGACAAGAAACAGAGCCAATTGGAAGTCCATGATCACCTACGTCCTGAAGAGACACGGCACATGAAGAAGAAAAAGAGGATTTCCATGGAGGGTATTTAGATGGAGTACACTCCTTAGTTACACCAATGCTAACCTTCACGACTAAGAACCGCCATGCCATGCAGATTGTCACGAGCTCACCCTCATTCCTTTCATGTTCCCTTGGCAAGATATACGTTCCATTTAAGCATTTTCTTGCCACAAGCCACTGCCTTCCAGGAGGTTACTTGTTTTTATTTACATCAGAAACTTATAAGAAATATAAGGTAAAGAAAAAGATACTAATTACAATGTTTTTAATAATGTATAAATTGACTGTCTAGTTTAATTTTTTCAAATGTTTTATTAAAATGTCTGAAGAAAAATGCTATATAGGTGATATGTTTCCTCTAATTTTAGAACATCTCTTGTTAATGCCTTTCTCTTGAATTTACAGGCTATGAGGCTTTTAACCCTGGATTTGATTTTAAAACATTATAATTGATAAGTCAAAAATAGATATAGATAAGGTTAAAATAAATGTGTTGATACATGAAAGACACTGACGTAATAGTAAGGATACAAATAGGGGTCTTTCTCCCTTTGGTCGAGATAAAGTCACGTGGTCACATGACAACTGTTCGTGACGTCACTCCTGATAGGGACCCAAGCGCTAGACACATTTTTTCAGTAAACAGCAACCGAGGAAGAAGATTGTTCTCTTCAGGCTGAGCTTTTGGGCCTAGGCAGAATCTGCCTACCACCATGTTCCGATGGAACATAAAACTCCTGACGTTCCGTGGGGACATAGATTAAGCCTTCCATATCCCTTTGGGACACAGATCAATTCGTCTTCTCCAAATCGGGAATCATGAAAATGGCCGAACAGAGGTATCTTCAATTCATGACTTTTATCCTTTTGTTCCTTCTGATACATTGCTTTACGTTGGACATAATAGATATGTATTTCTCCACTTGTGGACGCTTGTTAATATATATATATATATATATATATATATATATATCCGAGTGAATATATACATATATCCGAGTGAATACAGAACGAAGAAAGAATTTTTACAATGTCTAAAACATTAATTTAAAACAGTGCTCGATATATAATATATAGAGCTGTGAATATTTATTATAAATTATATTTTAGAACATGTACATAATATTTTATATATCCACTACAAATGGTGCATTTGTTTCGACATTGAAACTTCAATGTCTCATCAGGTGGTGTGGCTAGGAATGGAAAACCTCTTTTCTTATATTTGGTCAGTTGTGTGTGGGATGTCGGTGGGGGTTAATGATAAGGGACTAAGTCTCGTGGATTGACCGTAGAGAATTTTGAAGAAAGTGAGGAGTTAATACGGTTAATGAGAGTCTTTGATTTCTTGACAGATTTAACATTAGCAATTAGAATGTAAGTTTTTATTATCTTACGACTAGACTATATCCTTTGGAATTTTTAGAAGAGCCGGTAGGAGGTGGGATGCTTATTTTGTGTAGAATATTTTTGTATTTAAGCAGAGTCTTTATAATTAATGTAAATTTGTATATTTAATTTCAATTTTGGATTTAGGAAGTAGATTTGTCATATTAAATTTTAAATTTTAATTAGATCACAGTTTGGATACCGATTTTTTCTATTAAATTTTTATTTAAATTTTTACCTCCCGCCAACATTCCACACACAACTGACCAAGTATAAGAAAAGAAATTAAAAATTAAAAATTTAATAGAAAAAATCGGTATCCAAACTGTGATCTAATTAAAATTTAAAATTTAATAGGACAAATCTATTTCCTCTGCTTAAATACAAAAATATTCTACACAAAATAAACATCCCACCTCCTACCGGCTCTTCTAAGAAATCTAAAGGATATAGTCTAGTCGCAAGATAATAAAAACTTACATTCTAACTGCTGATGTTAAATCTGTCTAGAAATCAAAGACTCTCATTAATCAACCATATTAACTCCTCACTTTCTTCAAAATTCTCTACGTCACTCCACGAGTCTTGTTCCCTTATCACTAACCCCCACCGACATCCCACACACAACTGACCAAATATAAGAAAAGAGGTTTTCCATTCCTAGCCACACCACCTGATGAGACATTGAAGTTTCAATGTCGAAACAAATGTACCATTTGTAGTTGATATATAAAATATTATGTACATATTCTAAAAAAAAAAATATATATATATATATATATATAGCATTCATTAATTCATTCATTCGTTTCATTTCTCTGTTCGGCCTTATCGTTACATGGTGACCCGACTTAATAATATTTATTTAATAATACCTTAAAACACCATCTTCTTGGCATTGAATAACCCACAGAGGATAATATGACGTTAAACAAAACTTAAACTCTAAACTCCAAACTCCTTAGACGTGATTTGAATCTAATTTCTGGCGAGAAGAAAATTGGTTGACAGTACAGATTTTCGTTGGGACGTTAGCAGTGTCGAGAGGTATGTCCTGTATATCTGACCTCTGCTTTGCCGGCAATCATTTTACTTCCTGCTTCCGAAACGATTGCTGGCATTCGAGAACCGTATTTTCTTCATACTCTGAAAAAAGGAGGAGATTGATAATTTGCAGGAAGGTTTATTAACAAATTCCTATTATCATAGATTGGAATCTTGGAGACGACTAATTGCAAACACGTACTGAAGTTGGTTTTAAGCAGTTAGTAGCCAAATTAATACTTCAGGTATCTTGCGCTCAGTTGATAGAGAGGTGAGGTTACGAGGAGCATGGAACCACCTTTTAATTGTTTTTGTTCCCAGGTCCACCAGGTCCCAGGTGCCAGGTCCTTATACAATTTTGGGTTCAAAACAAGGTGAATTATTTTGTGTCTCTTGTTTAACTTTTCAGAGTTTCTCGATCCAGTGTACTTTCAGAATTGTTGAAGACATTTTACTGAATTACAACGAAAAGGATCGAATTAGAACCACTTGATGAGCGCCTCGACTTGTCTACAGAGAATTTCTGTCTCATGTGATTTGTAGCGCCATTCTCGATCCACTCAACATTCTGGTTCGAGTTGCTTTGTCATTCAATGATATATTATTAAAGGAATATGACAACATTGCTAGAGTTCGTAGGCTCTGGGATCACATTTAAACATTAAGAATTTCTATATTATTCGATTATTTTTTTCATCCTGGGTGTTAAGTATATAAGACAATGTGTTCAGCAAGTGAACTGAGTTAAAACGAGTCATATCGCTGACACCGCTGGCTCTAGAAACGCGTGATTGAAAAAAAAATGATTAATGAAGATTATTTTTTCTGACACGAACTCTGTTTATTACTTTAACCTTAAGCTTCAAGATTAGTTGCTCGTTAAAAAAATATATATACATCGAGATTCTATCGACATTTAAACGAAATTGGATACTTGATCGTTGTACAGAAACCACCTAAGAAATTCTTGTGTCTGTGTCTTTGTTTACGCGCATCAAAAAATCTTTTCCGACTAATTTCTATGATCTACACATTTTTCATCTATACATATAAAAAAAGGATATGTCTGTCTGCCTGTGTAATGTTTTGTCTCCATTCTAACTAACCCTACTCATCCGGAACAGTTGGTTCAATTTCAACGAAAATTGGGTCACTTGTCGAGCATAACATGAACCTTTGTTGTACGCAAAAATGTTTCGAAACCATTTTCAGCGTACGGCAGAAATCACTGAAATGCTTAGAATTTACGAACTCTTCTTGTCCAAGACGCCCAGTGCGAATTCAATCAAAATCGGGTAACTTGTAAATGAAAGTCCGAACCTTTGACGTACACAAAAGTTTTTTTGAATCAATGCACAGGGTTCGTCAAAAATCAACGACAAACATAATTTCGGGTGGTCTTTTGCGCACTTTTATGCATTTATCCAAGACACTTCACTCAAACTCAACCAAAATCGAGTCACTGGTAGATCAAGGTCTGATGCTTTGATATGCGAAGAAAAAAATTTAATTGGCACACAGGGTGCGGCAAAAATTAATGGAAAATGTTGCTTTTTGCGATCATTTATTTCTCTGAAACGCTTTGTTGTATTCCACAAAAATCGGGCCTTTGTTGTAACTTCTTCCTTATATGCCATGACGATTTCGCGTTTTCTAAAAGTTGCCAACTTCTCCGGCGTTGCAGGGACAATGCATCTACTTTTTCTGCGTCACAATGTCATCGCATCACATTACAGGATCCAGTAACGCCCCCCCTTCTTCCAATTGTACATACACCATTCCCGTTAATGGGCAAAATTGACCAAGCATAAATCCTGTTTTTAAATACAACAAAAACCAATACTTTTTTTTAACTTACGCGTCACGGCAACCTCATACTGGAGCTTTTGAAGAAGCATTTTAACCATACCATTTCAACATAACCACTAAAACAACGAGCAACGCCGAGTTATACAGCTAGTCTCCTAGGTTTAAAGAAAAATCAGAATGATCTTTTGAAGTATTTTATCCTTTCTTCGAAAAAATTATAATATCGGCTTCCTTTTTTCTTTCTCTAATTCCTTCTGTATTCTCTCAATAAACACCTAGTCAGATCACCCACGTACATTTTTTAAACATGTTCCGAAATCATGACCTTACCATCTATGACGATGCAAGGTCAGATATGTACAGACTCTCAAGAAGAGAAATTACCTATTTGGAAGTAAAAGTAAAACGACAAAAGGGCAAGAAAATAAGATAACGAAATGTGATTGAATTCAGTCTTCCATTTAATATGACAGTGAAAGCAAATTTGAAGCCGGTACTTATTAATTGCACTTTGGCACGACCTGCGTAACATTTTCAGTAGAAACCATGAAGAGTATAGAGAAAACGTGTCAGTTGGTAAAATGTCACAATAAACATTTTCTAAGGTGGGTAACGTTAACTTCCATAATCCTTTTAATTCGTTCTGCAACTGCAGGAATAAATAATAGTTCGCCAATAGATATAAATAATCTTATGAAAAAATTTGTCTGTCAAGTAATCATGAATTTAGATTATGGACCAAATATCGTGCACATTGATGCTAAGGTGCGTCAAAGGAAAAAAGGTTTTGCAAACCACAAGACTTGATTTAGAAGCTAAGAGATGGCAAACCTCATCGTTAGAAGCGCTAACAAAGGTTTGTGTGAGAGCTTAAGGACAACAGTGATTGAACAGTTATGGTGGGATTGGAATTCGTAAGAGTACCGGTTATTTCTGAGAAAGAGAGCAAATGTATGTTGCGCCTTAAAGAAAAATTGAATATAATTAAATTTGGTAAAGTTTTGTAATTTGCTTGAAGCATTGTGTAAAATAGTTATATGGGTTATGTCTTGAAGGCTGTCACAATGCGTTGAGTAAAATAAAGGAAGGTAAAGAAGTGTTTGGGTATTACCTATTTATTAAACATTAATATTTCGAGATCAAAATCTCATCTTCAGAATGGCAGAGAAGCTTTTGTCTGTCTGGGTATCTTCACGGCCTTTCAAAGAATAGCTGTTCCTGGCTGTCTGCTGCTGCTCTGTGTGTGTGTGTGTGTGTGTGTATGTGTGTGTGTGTGTGTGTGTGTGTGTGTGTGTGTGTGTGTGTGTGTGTGAGAGAGAGAGAGAGAGAGAGAGAGTCACGGACACGCACACACCACCAGATAAATCAGATAGATAAAACAACAGTAATGAAACTGACCCTCTTCAACCCGGTCAAAGAGTCAAGGGAACTATCAGATCATACTAAGATAAACCACACATACAAGCAGACTGATATCAGACCATAAAGGCCCCAACTAGAATATACACACATACACACACACATACACACGCGCACACACACACACACAATATATCTGTCTTTCCTTGCAGTAGTTTTCCTAGGCCTGCCAGGTGGTTTCTTGGCTTCACATGACCCAGTTTTCTCGGGTTTTCTTAAAATACTATGAATAACAGTTTTAGATTTCGCCACACTCTTTGAAATATCACCAATCGAGACTTTATTACGTAACTTGACTATCAGTTTTCTAAGTATCAATGACGTCACAGATTTTTCGCCATGTTTACAATGCAAGAGCAAGTAAAGAGCCGGTGTAATTTAGTAAAATACCCGATTTTATATTCTTACTCTATGTTATGGGGAAAACTACTCCACAACAAACAACGAAGAGCTACGAATTCACTCGGAAGAGGAGAGAAAACTTGTTTTTTCTCAAGGCAAAAGTCGCCACAACAAAATCGGGGACGACAAAAATTTTGCAAGGTTACAGGGAGTAGGTGAGAAATTTTTTTTCCCTCACGCCAAAGAAATTTGACAAATAAAGATTACCAACACGACAGTTGGCTGAAGAAAATTGCAAAGTTACGAATACTTTGACAACAAGAGCTCGAAGTCACAAAGCCACAAAAACTTTGCTCAGAAGACTTCAAAAAGCGTGGAGTAGTTTAAAAAAAGACAATTTTTGGGCAACGAAATTCGCACTTGTAAAAACAATAAATTAATAAAGTTTTACCGCTGCGGAGCAAAATTTGGCAATAAATACTAAAAATATTATGAAATGCATCATTTCTTTAAAAAAAAAAAACTAATAATAATAATATATATATATATATATATTATGGACTTTCCCATCGATTTCGATGTATGAGGGTCTAACCTTCGGAAGACATCCACACAGAGATTTGTTTATAGTGGAGAAGGCATTGTGTAGTACCATCCACACTTTTTGGAACTGCTGATAACAAACAATCGGTGCCGAAATCTGCCACAGATCGCATGAACAGCAGACCTCAATTATTTAACCTATAATTGGAGGGAACAGACGGATTAATACCTTTCCCAAGGGTACTAGTGCGCAAGTGAATGCAGTGTGCTCGACTGGAATTGGAACTCGGCTCAACGATTTCCCCCTTCAAGCCGACATCCACCGCACCACAACGCACATCCGTGAACGCTAACAGCACCTGGTATTCCCAAGTGGTCACCCACCTAAGTACTGACCAGGCTCAACTTCGGTGATCGAGCGAGAACCGGTGTATTCAACGTGACATGACCGTTATATATATATATATATATATATATATATATATAGTCATCCGCAGACAGGTCTGTTTCGCTACATCACAGCTCATCAGTACGGTTAGGTATCCGATTGCTTTCAACCAGGATTGAAACCCGACCGAATTGGCGATTCTACCTCTGAGCGATGGGCGCTCGGTAAAAGGAGGCAGACTTTTAGCGTATGATGTATCATACGACAGTAATTAGAGTACTCCAATTCATTGCTGAATATATATTAGGACCTTGAATAAGTTCTCGCTGATTTTTTTCATGAAAAGCAATGTTTTCTTTACAAATATTAGTAAGAAACACATCACTGAAAGTGTTGTCCAACGTTAGCCACGACATTTTTTCATCTTTCTGGCAGTATTTGAATTCCACGTCGGAAAAACGACAGGTTTTTTGGGTTTTTTTTAGGCTAACCATGAGCCGACCTATTTTGGGCATCTTCATAAGAATGAAAGTGCTGCAAAACCAGACCATGTGTACCTTCGATCGAAGCACGTGATAATCCAACGGAGCAATATCTAATGAATACAGCAGGTGGGGGGGTAGGACTTCCCATTTAAGCATTTCCAAGTAGGTTTTCACCTATTTTGCAACATGTTGCCTAGCGTTGTCATGTCGCAAAATCACTTTGTCGTGTCTCGTATATTGACTGCTTTTATTATTTTCAATTCTCAGCTCAAACGTAATAGTTGTAGTCGACAGTGCGATCTTCTGCGATGGTTTCAGTCGGTTTGAGCAAAATAAACTACATCCAGCTGATCTCATCAAATGCAGAGCAGAAGTTTCGAACTCTTTCGCGACGATGTTGATGCATGGTCCTTTTTACCTCACGTTTACGGTTATCGCAATGTATCCGCTTTTCATCACCGGTCACGATACGATGCAAAAGTTCTTTCCTTTTTTGCTATTAAATCAGCTGTTCTGACGGGACAAGACCCCGTTCGACATCTCTTAGCTTCAACACGTGGAGCACCCAATGTTCTTGCTTTTGAATCATTCCTAATGCTGTGAAACGTTGCGAAACTTTTGCGAGATCAACTCCTAATGATCCTGCAAGCTCAGCTTACGCATGACATGAATCTTATGAAATAATACCTCCAAATCTTCGTCTTAAAAATTTTTCGGGTGCGCCAGAGCGTTCTTTATCTTCAATATGAAACTCATTATTTTTTAAGCATTTAAACAAATCTCTGCCTGTTGTTTCCGGCAGAGCATGCTCACCGTAAGTCTCAGCAAGAATTCTATGTGATTCAGCTGCAAATTTCTTTTGAATAAAGTAATGCAGTAAAATACCCCACAAATACACTTTTTTGGCACGACATCCGTCATGTTTAACGCTTTGAAAAACAAAATTGTTTACACTTCGGTGAAATGGTATACATTGAATTTCAAACTTGCTAATAGTTATTACTTATACATACGTTACCATCTGAAAATACGCGCACGCATTTCTGAGAACGCCATCTGTTGGAAAACAGCGAGAAGCTATTCAAGGTCCAATATACATTAAGCAGTTATAGGTCAGATTTAAAGTAGAATTAAATTAGACCAGTATACAGTTGTATTAGAAAGTGCTCTTTAAGTGTTTGAAAGAAAATGAAGCTTTAACTTGTAAAGCGTTTAGATATTTAGGTAGGGAAGATCAGCCGGTTGCGCTTTTATGGTTTCGACTCTTTTCAGTTTCGTCAGGCGATTTGTAAAAATACCTCTGTTATGTCACATTGAGCACTGTTTAACTAACCTCCATCAAAAAATAGGTGCGTTTATGTGTGTTTATATGATGCATATATATATATATATGTACCTGCTTTTACATATATATATATATATATATATATATATATATATATATATATAAAATAACTTTAGTCCAAAAGGAAAAGTAGGAAGGTAAATCCCAAAGACCCGATCCTAATTAAGATTCAAAAATTTTAAAATGTGGTATTGCCGATGAGATGCGAAATCTCTCTTAGGGATTTCATGTTAAAATGATCATTCAACAGTTTTGAACATCGAAATTTATTTTATATATATATATATATATATACTGTTAAATATAAGAGACAATTAATGTCTATTATGTTTAATCATGAGCCGTTCTAAATGTCGTATTTTGGCTTTAATTTCAGTTGAAAATAAAGACAAAAATTCTCCAACATTTAAATAATTTTTTATTAATTTGGTTCTAAGCTTTGAAAAAATCCACATTGAATGAAACGCGTTGGCAACTAATACAGTTTTCCTGTTGTCTTTTACATTTATAAATAACATTTGTTATATATTAAACAGTTAAATGTTAAAATCTGTTCTATAATTATTTTTATAGCGAAAGAGTGTTCAGTAACGGTGATGGAGAATCGATAGATATAAACAGTGTAGATATATGGATCAACACTGCATAGAGACTATCAGTTTCACGCTTCCATACAATTTACGAGTGTGAAATTGCTGATTTTATCTTTTTTTCTGTTATATGTGCCACTAATGAAGACATCTAACTATAATTTCCAATGCATCTTCTTTGAGTAGAAATCAGATATAATGCCGGGCAATGCTTGGAAACCATGCTCTTCTATTCAGAAAAAAAAATATTTGATGCTGGTAGGAGTCAGTCGCTTAATTAATGGTCATTCAGAACCGAATAACACTTAACTGGCTCGCTAATTACACCCGTGCTTCATTCTATACCATTGTTTGTATTGTAATGAAAGCATCCCAAAATAGCTAGGTGCAAAAACAAGAGCGGAAAGGGGTGAGTAACTTGGGCGAATTTTCATCTGAGTTGAGCTATTCGAATCTCAATAGACTTTTTGCATTGAATTGAAATTGCGGCACAATATTCTAGAAGATCCGTCCGCTTATCAGATCACAAAATATAAACAAAAACAAAACCAGTAAATCAAAAGCATCCAAAATGGCGGATATGATTAGTGGTAACATTCGTCTGAAAGTTAATGGCCAATTAGAAGGAAGGTTTTCAACAAGTTTTAATGAAATAGACGAAGATTCGATTTGTATATTTATTGTACTTTTACATTCACTTTTGGCACAGGGCTGAAGGAGAAGTGAGGCGACGCTGATCTTCACTGACTATTCCAAACCTGGCTAATGTGATTCGCGACTCATTCACTACATTAGCACATCCCTCTTCAACGAATCCTATATTTACCAAAATACCACATACTCACAGGGTAACCTACTAAAATTATTATATGTATGTGTGTGTACATATATAAATGTGTGTGTGTGTGTGTGTGTGTGTGTGTGTGTGTGTGTGTGTGTGTGTGTGTGTGTGTGTGTGTGTGTTTAAATGTAAAATTACATTTTCTGGCACATAACCAAAGAAGAAGTGCGGAAGGCTGGTCTTTATTCGACATCTTGTGAATCTGATTCACAAGCAATTCACTAACAATTCATCACAAGAACTCATCCTTCCTCAGCTAATCCAACATTTACTAAAAAAAACGGATATTTGCAAGGAACCTAGTAAAAATCTCATGATATAAAAATATATAATTTGGTTGGTTGTTCTGTTTTATGGCATATCAACCTCGGCGGGTCATTTATTGCCAACTAAATTTTATTTATTTATTACTGGTAATACCTTTTTTTTTTCTTTCAATAATTTATTGTTGTTTTTATACAAGTTTTGTGTCTAGTAATACTTTTTTCTTTTCGAGTATCAAGATTCATTGGAATTTGTTTTTAAGTGTCCCCAAGTCCTACCCTGTTATTTAACCCATAACTGGAGGGAACGGACAGATTAATACCAGTGTTTAAGGGCACCAGTGCTTAAGTGAATGCAGGATATTCAACTGGAATTCGAACTCGGCTCACCGATTTCTCTTTCCGAGCCGATATCCACTGCACCACAACGCACATCCGTCACTAAACGCTTACAGCACCTGGTATTCCCAAGTAGTCACCCATCTATGTACTGACCAGGCTCAACGTTGCTTAACTTCGGTGATCGAGCGAGAACCGGTGTATTCAACGTGATAGGCCGTATGCAAAAATATATAAACATAAAACATCAACACAGACTTGTGCCACACTTGGAAAAAGCAAATAATTATCTCCTACAAAAAAAAAAGATTTCCCTACCATCTTCAATTAACGTGTGACTTGCACATATGATGTAATATTTACTTTTTACGTGTACAAGCTGCTAATAGAATGTTTTCAAGAAGATATCCTTCTATTTCCATCAACGCTGCATGTACAACGGAAAAACAATATAATAAAGACGATGAAAAACAAAAAATATATATAATAATATGAAAAAAAAAATAAATTCATATTAATTACTTAATGCGGGACACCAAAGTTTCAATGCCAGATCATTTCTCAGTTAAAATAATAAGTCTACGAGAATAACATTCAGGCGTTAAAACAGATGGTAGCATTAAATAAACTGATTAATTTTCATTATTTTTCTAAAGGTGACGATTAAACAATGCACAGAAGCTATGAGCCTTCTTTATACTTGTCTCGAAAGTCCGGCATTTCTGGGTCAAGATGTGTAGGACGGTTTTTGCCAATGACAATGCTAAAGGAATTAAGCGGCCAATTGGTGCGACGTGATTGCTCGTGAATGTCAAGTGTAAAAAACAGAGTCGTTGATCGATTGTTGTACATCTGACACCAAATTAGGATAGAAGAGATTTCGTTATATCAACCTCGAAGTAAAGACAACTTTGTTTACATGGTTGATTTCTATATCGATCACCGGTCAATGAGAAGCCCGTAGTTATTTCAGCCATGAAAAGGGGTTGTTTTACACTTGAGTTATGGAAAAATAACAACAGTCCACTGTTCAAATTCATCACTTGAATAATAACCGTGACTCTCTATACTTCTGAGATGAGGCGGCATTTACACGATTTACATTGTTCGGATATCGACTCGGAACGACAAATCGGGGAGCCGAGTTCGAATTCCAGTTGAATTCCTTGCATCTACTTACTCACAAATACCCTTGGGAAAGGTATTAATCCGTCTCTTCCCTCCAGTTATGGGTTAAATAATAGGACAGATTGAGTTCTATGGCTTTGGCTGGCAACCAGTCTACTGCAGAAAGCAATGGCAACCTACTGCGGGATAATTCTTTTGCTCAGTCAGTCATGTCTCTTTCGAGACATGATCGCCCAAGCGTGTATCACGTATGGCACTTAACTGACTGACATTGTTCGGTCTATTGTCCTCATCTTGGTTGCAATGTTTATGACGTTTCGGCCGTTGTACGCTCCGGCCTTCTTAGGGTGCTAGTAATTTCGAACCGAACCCTTTATTACGATGACTGGAGTATATCATTCTCATTCCATGTGTGAATCCACCTCTGGTAGCCATCTAGTTATCTCCCTTTAACTCAACTCCCTTTAAGTTATTTATTCACCACTGCTTGTGAGTTCAATACCTGGCTACAGCAGTGGTGAACAAATAACTTAAAGAGAGTTGAGTTCAAGGGAGATAATTGCATGACACCCGGAAGCGGAAGCGGCATCGAACGTTTATAGCCTAATAAAAAGCAAATAATTCTTTGGCCGGATCGTTACTTAAGAAACACAAGATTCTCGCTGTCGGAAAATAATATGCAGTTAAAACCTTCTCTTAAGGGCCGGCCGAGCGAGAAAAAGTGTGACATGGTAAGGAAACGAACGGTCGAACCGGAGTGTGCCTTCCTTACGTTTGGTGGGCGTGTTGTCCTCTCATTTAGATTGATAGGGACCTCTCTCTTATGGAGTACAAACGCTATTTGTAATGTCAGCTTAGGTTTAAAAACTTGTTTCAAGAACCCAGGGTGTGCTGGCCTGGTTCTTAAGTCCGCTTCACTCAGCTAACCTGCTTTTTCAAGACGATAATTTTCAAAATGATATGCAGCAGATGTGTCCTCACCAAGATATCAGTTGCCAACTGATATCTTTACAATAAGTTTAATTATTGTCATGGGAAAACGCACCTGTTCCTCAGATAATGGATTCTCCCTCCTGTATTAATAAGAGTTAACAGGAAGTTAACTCGAGAAGTTCCTGAGGTCCATTCCTCGGTCCAGTGACCTTTCTCGGCCTAGGAAAGTCTTCTATCGGGGATTAGTGGCGGGTGCCGCGAAGGATACACTACAGGAAGTGCTCGGCATGTCGGAGCAGGAGTAGCGCTCTTATTGGTCTTGGGCGCCAGGTACCGATTATCTCAACAACTCTGAGTTTTCGCTTACCTGGCGATTGGCTCGGAATAGGTTGTCTCTCAATGGCGCAGCCTTCATATTGGGGCATGGCGGATTTGCCAGTCTGTGAACGTTGTGACTTTGGTTTAACGGAGACGTCTGCGCACGCCTTCTACCATTGTTCTCCGGTTCGCCTTCTATAGAACCGTGTTGGTGAGTTGACTGCTCGTATCGCGCCGCATGAGCTCGTGCTCATTGATCGTGCATACGCCTGTAACAATGTGTCTCCCCCGTTTTCGAGAGTGAAGCCAATGGTGTTTCTGTCGGTGCTGGCCACGGCTTGAATGGTTAGATGGACGACGCGACTGGAGGAAGTCTTTCAAGGTGGTCGATTTTCACATCAGGATCTGATCCGATATTTTGAGCATCAGCTCAAAATTAAGATTAGATCTGATTGGAAACGGTTGGCCCCGATAGGCTTTAGCAAAAGGTGGGTAAATGTGGCGAGCCTGGTTCGCGTGAACGGGACTAGCCTTGATTTCCTCTTTTAGATCTACTTGTCACATTGGGGTGAATTCCTTTGGAACCCTCCCTGGTTAAGGTAGTTCCTTTTTGTGTACCTAGTTAATGGGAATGAATGTGAGTCCTAGCTTGTCCCCGGCATTGTCTTTTGTTACGATCCAGGTCGAGATTCCCAATTTCCCCAGTCGTTATTTTTTGTCCCGTTTTACCTCGTCTGAGTCAAGATTATATTCTCCCCATCAATTTTATTTTCTCTTCTCCACTCCCTGTAGAAAGAGTGCTTCTTGACTTTGTCCTATGAGCAGAATACAGCGGCCTCTTTGTTTTGTGGGTTGGTTGGTTCCAACTAACATCATGATTTCTGTTTGCATCTTTTGTTTAAAAAAGTTTTTTTGTTTTGGGAATTTATGTCATGCCCCTCTCCACATATCATTTCATGATATATTTTTAAATATATTTTTGTATCTATTATTCACAATAAAAATTTTATACTTTTGGGGGTGTTTTTTATTTTTTTAGGTCCATGGTATGTTTGAGGTATTTGGGTGTATGAAGGATTGAATGATGATGGATATGTTCTTGTGCTGGATGAGAAAATTGTAAAGTATGTTTGGGTCGTGAGTCGAATTAGCTAGGTATAGGATAGGTACTGAAGACCAACCTGAGTTTCCCCCCACCAATCGGCCTTGAGCCACAATTGTATTTTTCATACAATAAATATTGAGAAGTTCTTAGGAATTCTTTAGAGTTCCATTGGAGTTCAGTAGAACTACTAGGCAGTTGATATTAGTCGGCAATTAGCCGAATACTAAGGAGTCACTTTTCGGTGGAAGATTATCAAGTTCCAAACATTTAGGATGCGTTAAGTCGATTAGTAACTGACACAGCACGATTATAACCTTCAGTGCGAAAACTACTCCACAACAATTATGCTATGTAAACAAATTGGTAAAATAGTTCATTATGTTAAATAAATATATAAATATAACTATTGAATTTAAATCTAAGTATCTAAACATGTGAGTTTAAAAAGTTATCATGCCTCACCTTCAAAAATAAGTTCAATCGGTGAATCAATTCCAAAAGTCATTCCATTTTCTAACCTTTCTCATTAGTTTAATTATAGTTTACCTGTTGCAATCACTTACTTGTTAAGTCTGGTGGAGATCATGAGGAGTGTTGTTCCAAAAAGGGAAAGACGAGGATTTGTTCTTTTTTTTTTTTTTTTGTCTCTTATGGCTGAAGCAGAAATGACGTAGTGCGTTTCTGATTGGTTGCTTGTTATTTCATGACCGGCAGTGGCAGTTATATGTCCATTGTTGTGCGCTTAGTGATTATAGGATCGCCTGCTGGAATAACATTGTTCCGTTAGGGTCTCTTGGGTGAACAGGTATGATATTGAAAGACCCGAAACTTGTCATGACCTCAAGGCATAACATTACTGATGAGGCGATCCTATGCACTCTTAGGAGTGCATTCATAACAGATTTCATATTGGAACAAACATATTGATCAAAATTCGTTATTAATCTCTACAGTTTGGTTCTTTTAATCTTTCTGCTGATCAATGATTGCTTACAGGATTACATTTTAATAAAGAAATTCAAACAGCATCGCCCTCACTTATACAGCTTCTGTCTTTCTCAATGAGTAAAACCAAACCATAGATACCGTATTTTTCGACACATAAGATGCACGTTTTGTAAATGTCAAAATCTGGTTACTTTCTATCGATGAAATTCACAAGCCAAGTTTTAAATATTTGGGCGAACATGCATCATTTTAATCATTTGAATGTGCTTATTTATAACAATCATGACAAATTCAAATGTGCAATGCGCTTGACATTTTTTGACTAATATTCACTCAATACAAATATATTTACCCGGCACATTTTTGTGCTATATTTTCATTCTTTGCGATGTGTAAAGTATTGGGACGGCCATACACAGCTAAATTTCAATCAAGTGAAATTAATAATGCAAAAACAGACATGGAAAGTAAAACATTTTCTTTTCAGTAAACAGAAATAAAATTATAAATTGTTGGCGTGATCAAGAATAAGAATATTTATTGTAAATCACTAGAAGTAATATTTTAAAGTATCAGATTGAAGTTTTTCTCAAGAAAAATAATTCAAATACAACTGTAACTATTTTTTCAAAACTTTCTCTTGAAAATAAGAGCGCGTTTTATACATGAGCGACTCTTACATACCGAAAAATAAGGTTATAGGTTATTCTTCAAGTGAAAGTCTGCAGTTAATGTTGGAAGAAAATCATGGCGGAGAGCATTTCTCTCAAAGTACGAAAAGTGTGGCACTGAGATCCGAAGGTGTTTTGGTATGGCCAAGGATGCATTCCAGGAGGTGAATAGAGTATTGAGAGACAGGGAGATTTTGCTGGAAACAAGGAAGAGAGTGATGGACTGTTAAGAGATATCTGCCCTTCAATTGGCAGTGAGTGCTGGACAATCTCATCAAAGATTAAGGAAAGACTTGAAGCAATGTGGTTCTACCAATGGTCAGAGGTTTTGGAGAGGATGAACACAAAAAATAAACTGATATTTAACATCAGGAAAAGACAATTGAATTTTTTACAATTAATTCATCTGACTAGATTATATATTCTTTCTAAGAAATCAATCTGTAGATCAGGTTTCATTAACGTATTTTTGTAAAGAATCAGAGATATTAATGTTATATATATTTTTCTTCAAATATATATTTTTTCTTCGTAAATATATTGCTGGTAATATTTTTCTTCTCCAAAAAATATTCTTGGAATTTTCACTTTAAAAATCTATTTTCATACTTTCATAATGTTTTGACTCCAATTTGTGGGTCAACTATTTGCTCATAGTTGTGACCCCAACAGTTGCTAGCACCGCTCATCAGGATGGATCTGGGAACAACAGCACTTAAGAGATGGCTTCATGCTCCCCAAAACTTCAATATCAGAGGTCTTGCTACCGGATGCAGTTTATCGTCAAACCGGGAACCCGGATGTAATTTATCGTCATGTCCAAGACGCCTCATCGGGGAGGTTACCTCTCTGTAGAGATGCAGTCGGTGTATTCTGAAATCCCAGCCGACAGAGCGGTTTTTCATCTGAGATCTATCTATTTGCCAGTCTTCCTTTCATCGCGTTTGCGTTCTCGTATAAATAAAACCTGAAATTAAATTATTGGGTCGTTTACATAGAAACTAAAATAAACAAAGTTTTATCAAAGATAATGCCTCTCTTGTTTGCAACCGATTATAGATTCTATAAATAGTAAAGTGCTATCTCGAGATTAATGGCCACTTTAAGCGGCCTTTAAGCGAATAAAATAAAATCAAAAAGGACTGTCTATAAATTTATGGGATTAGGAGTTATTATTATTTACATTACTTACAGTCGAACTAATGAACTCACCTTTGTTGTTATTATCACAACGTTTAGTTCATTGTAACCAGCGGCTTTATCATGTGTTTGTCGATCTGAGTAACTTCAAGAGAATCTCAAACTGAAGCCTTTATTGCTCGTCCTGTTTCCACAGATTATAAGTCTTTACTAGACTTCCTAGTGATTGAACTCACAGCAATAGTATCACCAAATTCACGAACCAACGCAACTAAACAACTAAAGGTTCGGTTCGACATTTCCGGAAGATTTCTAACGACAAACACCTGAAGAAGGCGGGGGTAGGAAACAGCGGTCGAAATACTGTGATAATAACAACAAAGATGAGGTTATTTATCTAAATCTAATTGGTGAAACTTGTAGTATCCGTGAAAATTTCGCGGTTTTTTTTTTATTTGAATTTTCTGATTAATTATAATTTTTAATTCAATGTTTAAATAATCTCTGCAGCTGTGGAAATTAAACCATTGCATTGTTAAATATTTGAGCTTAACAACTTTAACGAAATATTGCAATAACAATCATAATTAGGAATGAAGGTAATTGTTAATGGTGAAAAGGACAAAATAATGACATGTTTTTCCATTTCACTGAGCCAGACGTTAAATGCATGAGATTGTTTTTAAATTCTCTTTCTTTCTTTTTTTTCTTATTTTCTTATGCATGTACGTTTTTTTTTTTGTCTGTTTGTTTGTTTTGTTTTGTTTTTGTTTTTTTTTTCACTAAAATCAAACAGCGTCTTTGATGTATCTTTTTTTACATTCTTCTCTAGCAATCAAGACGAAATGGTACATTGCTTATCTGGGATACTGACAGGGCGTAACGCACGTGTTAACTAAGTTACTAACGTAAAAGTAAACACAATTATACTATAATAAAGAAAAGAAAATTTCCAAACAATTAATTTTAGATAAGGTTGATGTGCGACTGGTCAAATTACAATATCTAAAAATTAAAACTTCTCTTATGAAAAATGACCGAACGGTTCTTTTTCTGATGGGGCCAGTTTAATTTTTGTTGGAACTGACATCAAGATACATGATTGGCTCATTAATTATCCGGATGGTCGGTATCAATTTGAATAAACTAAGAAATAAATGAATGCACGAACCCTGCAAGTGCATTAACATGGAAACAAAAAAAATGAAAACATTATACAAGGAGGCTGTTGGGCCTGGCAATTTGGCTGTCCAAGCTAACTTCAAAACCCCTCTCAGGAGGAACGATAACTGATCAGATTAAAAGTATTATGTGCAATAATAACAACGACACACAACTAGAATCAAAACCGTTTTAACCAATTCCATTTGTGGATGATTAGTAAATCAAACGACCAGGTATTCCTATCGACTGGATCGATAGTCGACTTTTTTGTGCGAATCAATTTACAGCTTTGGATATTTCGGATAAATCAATTAATCGCGCTACAGAATATCTTGGAGCTAAAAATACATATTTTATCAATTCTAAGCAGATTGACGGATCGATGGTTGAATATTAGCATCGAATAAGTTGGGTGGGTCAGTTTTAAATGCATTCAGTTGCCCTAAAATCAAATCTATACAATTCATTGCTAATGTATTCCACAGCGAGGGTCGCTATGCCCTTAGACTTCACACATGTAAAGAAAGAAAGAAAGAAAGAAAGAAAGAAAGAAAGAAAGAAAGAAAGGGAATAAACAATATTAAAGGCAGAAAATATAACAAAGAAAGAAAGAAAGAAAGAATAAAGAAAAAAGAACAATATTAAAGGCAAAAATATAAAAAAGAAAAAAGAAAGAAAGAAAAGGAATAAACAATATTAAAAGCGGAAAGAAGGAAAGAAAGAAAAAAGAAAGAATTGAAAAGAAAAAGAAAGAAAGAATATTAAAGGATCAAAAATATAGAAACAAACAAGCAATCAAAGAATGGGAATAAAAAAATGTTAAAGGCAGAAAAATAACAAGCAATATAGAAAGAATTAAAGAAAGAAAGAAAAGACAAAGAAAGAAAGAACGAGAATAAAAGACAAGCAATGTGGAAAGAAAGAAAGAAAGAAAGAAAGAAAGAAAGAAGTATATAAAAAAAACATGGAAGAAATCTTAATACAACTTGTACATATTTTGCGTAACGAGTGCGTTTAGTTTAATAAGCTATCACAATATCATAATATTACTGCATCAATTATGAATAGAAAGGGAACTGCATGTCAGCGGTCGCTGCAGTTGTCAGCAGAAGACGACAAAAGATCATTTGAGTGGCCAAGGATATATAAGAGCTTTTAATTTCAATTAGTATCACCCCATGCATAACCGAATGTCACAAGATGTTAAAGCGTGGGGAGGAATTAAAAACAGAAACTTTAATAATGAGTGGGAAGAGGAAAATGTAATCAGGAGGACAGTAAATAGCAATTGATATTACATTTAAATTAAATTTAGGTTTACTTTTAAACTTCAGCGATATTGTTTCTCCGACAAACAACTTATCCCCCCTTCTGATCGATCAGATCTAAATTCAAATTTCTAATTCAACATTGTATAGGTCAGTAGTATTCGGGAAATCCCTTTGTGAAGATCACGTGACGGGTTCACTGTAACGTTATTTTCTATCCCCCAACATCTATGAATGGCTGTAACAAGCCATAACAGGCTTGCCTCCCTGAGAGTAAAACACTACGCCTCCTTGGCCTTACACTCTCGGCGGACCTCAAATGGAATAAATATATCGAATCCATTGCTAAGTCCGCTGCTATGAAGGTCGGTTCTCTGTGCAGGGCCCGGAAATTTTTCCGGTCTGAATCTATCCTGAACATCTATAAATCTACAATCCGTCCGTGTATTGAATACTGCTGCCACATCTGATCGGGTGCCCCTGCTACTCTCCTTGGGCTTCTTGACAAAATACAACGGAGAATCTGTAATGTGATCGATCCTGTCTTGGCGGACCGGCTGCAACCACTCTCTCACCAACGTGACGTGGCTTCCCTGTGCCTCTTCTACAAGTACTTTCACGGCCTCTACTCCGATGAACTTAAGTCATTGGTGCCGCCTAGTTACGAATTTACACGAGATACTAGATTGGCAACAACTAGGTCCCACCCTTTTACAGTGAAACCGATAAAATGTAACCACAATTTCTACTCCAACAGCTTCTTTCCTCGCACTTCCCGCCTGTGGAATTCCCTTCCACGTGCCTGCTTCCCCGACGGCTACAATCTCCAGGAGTTTAAGTGTAAGGTCAATAGACACCTCCTAACACGCTAACTTGCATCATTTCCCTCAAACACTCTCACCATCTAACCAACCCTCATTTCGGTACCCTTACCCGTCTAACACCCTCCTTCTAACATTTCCTATATCTAACCATCCTTTTCCCATCACTCCCCCGACCCTATGTAACCCTCTGTGCTACAGTGGCAGTGGAATGCCTTGCTCGGGGTGAAACGATTAAAAAAAATGTTCTTCCATGGAAAGTGTTCGGACGATCGGTTTCGCCACTTCTAACCTTCACGGCTGGAATCCACCATGTAGCAAACCATCCACATATTCTATTGGTGAGAATTAAGTTCCAGTCGAACAGCTTCTTCCCGTGGATCACTGATTTGTAGAACCAATTCCCAAGGGGATCCTTTCCTGATCCATACAGCCTTTTAGGGTTTACCGTTATCTTCCTTTCCTATCACGAGTGGCTCTCGGACCTTGTACAGGGTGAAACTTACTGTGAAAATAAAAAAAAGTTGAGAGTACGTTACTGAGAAAAAACGAAAACAAAAAGAAGAATTCTTTCTGAAATACCGAAAAGAACGATTGACGTTGCATTTATACATTTTTTTCAGATCGTAGCCGATTGTAGAATAAATAAACTGGCACTGGCAATACAAGCTCAACACTCACATTAAGAATCGCTAGGTTAAGGCTACTATACCTCTGATTATTATAGATTGGTACTATTGTACTGAATAATTTCCATTAACTTTTTCTGCTTTTGATATATGAAAATATAATTGCTTCTTTTGCTATATTACGGGTATTTGTTCATTGGGTTAATGGATAATAGTGGAATTGTATTTTGGGGTAATCGCAGCAAAAAGGTTGGGAACCATTGTGTTAGACAATGAACATGTAAAAACTTATCAAATGGATTTTGCATTTTACGTTTGTGACAATAAGCGGTAGATTTTTTATTCAATTCTTTATGTTTGTCATTTATTCTGCTTCGCCACCAGCCATATTAAAATCCTTTATACAAAATACGATTTTTATTTTAATCTGATTCAATCTGTAGCCCAATTCGTAAGATCTTTGTTTTATTTACAAATACATTTACAATTCTTAACGAATCAATATACAAAAAAAAACATATTTATTAAAAAAATATATGCAAGTTATTTTTCTCCTTGATAATAAGGCGAGACATTAGGTTCAATCACAAAATGGTTTTATTTTGTATTTTCATTGATCAATCGAAGCAGGTTTTGTTTTTTTTTTGTTTTTTGGGTTTGTTTGTTTTTTGACAATTCAAAACTTCTCTTTTTCTGCCTGTTGTTAACTAATCTAATATTATTGACATAAAAGAATTCAAAAGAAATCAAAAGTAACAAATTCAAAGAAAAAGGATTAATTGTACAATTGCACGAGACAAAAAGTAGCTTTGATTTCATCGATGCCCAACAAACGTTAAATAAATGTCAAAAAAAAGTAAATTACGCTCGGTTTATTATTTACAAAGCTTATAAAAGACGATTATTTAAGAAAGAATATAAATGTATACTTTGCACCTTAAAGTTTATCAAAAGACGGAGTCGAAAGTATTCTTCTAAAATTCTTGAGCGAATCTTAGCGTAACTTAAAATAATTACCTGAGTTCATAGAAAATAACTTCGAAAATAGTTATTAAATTTCAAATAACTTCGAATATAATTATTAAATTTTAGAGTTAAAAGTAGACGATAAATGAAAAGCAGACGATAAATTAAAAGCAGGCGATAAATGAAAAGCAGACGATAAATGAAAAGCAGGCGATAAATGAAAAGCAGATGATAAATACATTAAAATAATATCGTTAAACTCTAAAAAGCAGAAACTCAAATTTGAAGTTTTGCTGAATATTTTTAAACACGAAATTAAACTTTTAAAACAGGTAAATTTTTTCTTGTATTTCGTTATTTGCGTTCAAACTAATGCCCTAATCTTAGTTGTTATTATTACAGCGTTTAAGGCGTTATACTCTCTGGTTTTCAAGTGTCTATTGATCCATCAGGGAATGTTTAAGTGATTCCTTTATTTAATTGACAGGAATAGATTATTGTCATTCTGCTCTGCATGCCAAGGGATATCTCGTCATAATTTTATTTAATACTGATCAGTTACTTCCGCTGAGTTTACTCCTCGGCTCAAGGATTAAATTCACAATTACTATAAAACCAAATACACGAATTAACGTTTTGATCCATTAGGCTATTGTCTCATAAGGCAATCCTAAAGACCGGAACACCCATCGGCTAAAACGTTGTAAAAAGAAGAATGAAAATAATATTCTGAGTATAAGTCATGGAAGTCATGTTAACTGCTCATTCCAGAAATTCATATTGAAATTCTTTTGCAGTTGCTCGGCGAATGGCAATTTCTTGCTTGTTTATCGGAAATGTTATCCAATTAATAATTCCAATCTTTCAGTAATGCCTTATCTGTTGATCTACAAAATAGCAACCGAAACGTGTATACATAAGATGAAGTATCTCTCGATATATATATATATATTCACTCACTCACTCACTCACGCACTCACTCACTCACTCAATCAATCAATCAATCAATCAATCATTCACTCGGTGTCTGTTTGGAGAGAGAGAGAGAGAGAATTGAAAGCTAGGTTTTGTATTTCTGTCAAGCGATGATAATTAATCAAACTCGGCCTTTAATATTTTTCTCTTTTACTCTCTGTTCCTTTTTACTTTAACGTTTCTTTTATTCTGAAATCCAAATAAATTTATGTTAGATCAGGTTTAACTCTTTACCACAGAAGGAAATTATTTTAGCCAAATCCTCAAGGTGTGAGTCTATCATTTGTAACATTTGCAATAGACAATACATGTAAAAGCGGTCCAACGATGCGGTCCATTTTAACGTACCATTCCACTTAAGGAATTTACCGTAACAAGAACAAGATATGAACGATTCCATTAGTTAAAATTCCCTACAGATTCAATGGATGGCTTCTTAATTCTCAAAGATGTCACAAATGCTTAGAGACGCACCTTTTCAGTGATGGTTTCTTGTTCAGCTCCATCGTAAAAATCCTGGGCTGGTAACCAAAAGGTGTCTGGTTTCATTTATTAAAGAAACTTCATATCAACAAAACGCTGTTGAAAAGAGGGGAGGGGAGATTATAATTCTTTGGTTATTAAGACTTTGCAAAAATATTCTAAAACATTGGTTAGATCGATTCTTCTATAAACACTTTTAAAGGCGGAGCAGAAACTAAAAAGAAATATAAACACTTGTTATTTTTTGCCTTGAACAGAAAATCTAAATAATGTTAAGAAACCGAAACAGAAAGTTCATTAAATAAATATGTAAAGAATAAACATAAATAATATAGAGAACCATCATATGCATCATTATCATAAACACCTCCACCACTATCACTACCATCACCATCATTACCACCACCACCACCACCACTGTCACCACCACCACCACCACTATCGCCACCACCACTACCACTACCACCGTCACCACCACCATCACTACCACCATTACTACCACTACCACCGTCACCACCACCACCACCACCACCAGCTTTAGGTCCGGGCGTAGTCGTAGGGTCGCTAACCATCTCCCGCCTTTATCTCAGGTGTGTGCGAATATCCGAGTTGAAAGTGGGAGAGGCATTTGATCATGCGTTGCGTGTCCTGGATAAAAAAAAAACTGGCGATGCCCGCCCATCTCCAGATCAAACCACAACCGATGCCCTCCGACTTGATTGGTCGCCTTGGTCAAGGTCACGTGGCTGTTGATTCTATAGAGTAAATCCCCCACTTTGGTCTTTAACTTCAGTATAGAAACCTCATCCTATCGCATAAATTTCATATTCAGCCATTAGTTCAAACCCATGTTCATATTTAACCTAGAGCCGGTTAAAATACGCAGCAGATTTTGTCTCCTGGTTAAATTCTCCACTGATAGAAGCCTCAGAACAACAACAGGTGGAGTTGCCCGCATACTTTGGTGCCAGGGGTGATGAACTAAAAGTTGGTATTTTGTCTTTGTTTTTTGTTTTTGTTTTTTGTTTTTTATGTTTTTTTCGTTGGACGCCAAAGTAAACGGATCATTTTAACAATTATTATGCAGTTTTTATGTTTAGAATACTGCGTTATAAACAAGGTAGACCAAAATAAGCAGAAATCATGTAAACGTAACATTATTTGGTTTAACTCACCCTTCAGTCGTAACGTCCAAATTAATATTGGTAAACTATTCCTTAACTTAATTCACAAACATTTCTACTATTCACCAACACTAAAGAAATCTTCAACAAAAACAATGTCAAAGTCAGTTATACTTGCGTTAAAAACATAGATAAATACATTTCACAACATAATGCTATGATATCAAAAATAAATATTTGGCCCACATAAACAACATCCGTCACCCAACTAATAGCAAAAATGACCCTTCGAAAATAACTGCAACTGCTGAAAAAAATAAAACCTGCCCAATGATTGGCCAGTGTATGTTCGAAAGTATTGTTCATATATTTTATTTTAAATTTTCTCTATGCGTGATATTTGAAAATTTAAATTTTTACGTTTCATGATTTACGCCTCTTTGATTTCTTCCCCCTGCACTTTAATATTTTTAATTTTTTTATTATAATTTTAAATTTTAAATTTTTATCTACATGTAACCTTACAGTATCTAAATTTTTTAATCTTGTTGTTAAGAAAATAGTAACATAACTTTATAAGATTTAGTTCCCATGAACATCGAGCGAACTTAAAGTGAAATCTATTAAAATGTATTAGAAATATGCACCTGATATATATATATATATATATATATGTGTGTGTGTGTGTGTGTGTGTGTGTGTGTGTGTGTGTGTGTGTGTGTATGTGTGTGTGTGTGTGTGTGTGTGTGTATTATACACATTGAAATCTTCCTTTCTCGAACGTCCACCGATGGCTTGTTTTGGGAGGTGACTCTCTGGCTGTTTATAAATCAGTCCGGTTTCTGTCCTTGTTTGAGGCGGGTATTGAATCTGGCTTCACTAATGAGCTGTGATACAGCGAAATGGGCCTATATGCAGATGATTTATTTATATACACTACATATATTCACAACGGTCTTTATTATAATATAGAGAATCATTATTAATTCTTCATTGGATTTCTGTTGCATACAAATCTGCTTCTCTCTCTCTCTCTCTCTCTCTCTCTCTCTCTCTCTCTCTCTCAACCTAAAGTCGGAAATAGCTTCATAATCCTCTACTGATCACTTTTGTAAAAAATAAAAATAAAAGATCACATACATTTTCCATAGATAAAGCCCTTCGTAATGTATATACTGTGTTTGAGAGTACATTTTTTGTACTTCTTTAAGGCGTGAGCTACCAGGATCCCTTCAGTGAGTTCTTCGGGCCCTTTTTCAATCAACTCGACGGCTCTGACTACAACTGGAATTATTGATGTATTCATGTCCCACACTTTTTAGATTTCGATTTCAAAATCTTTGTATTTTGATAGTTTTTTTTTTTTCAAGATCTTAAAAAATATATTAAAATCTGCAGGATCTTTCTTGAAAATAAGAAAAAATCATTCTGTTTTTGTAGTCTTTGATCACGATGTCTGACCAATTAGCTTTAATTATTTTCTGTCTGTGTTTATTGTAAATTTCATAAAATTGTTCCATCGCTTATCTCTCTGGGCGATGTTCTTACCCGTTTCTTAGTTTCTTTCCCGTAAAAGTTGCATATTTTCCACAGCAAATATTGGCCCACTTTAATATGCCGAGTTCTATATTTAGTGGGGCTAACACCGTGAAAACCGATGTAAAATAGTGTTTTTTTTTTCTGGATATTTATCACAGAATCTACATTTCGGGTGAACACAATTTTTCAGTATTGATCCTTGGTAATTTCTATTAAGCAAGCATTGGTCCCGTGCAGCAAGAATAAAACCTTTGGTTTCAGTTTTTAACCCTGCACTACGTAACCATCGATAGGTACGGAGGTTTGTCTAAATTTATTTTTGTTCATGGATGTTCGTTGTGGTGCAGTGGATATCGACTCAGAACGCCAAATAGGGGATGCCGAGTTCGAATTCTAGTTGAATTCCTTGAATTCACTTACGCACAAATACCCTTGGGAAAGGTATTAATCCGTCTCTTCCCTCTAGTTATAGGTTAAATAATAGGACAGACTGGGTTCTATAGCCTTGGCTGGCAACCAGTCTACCGCAGAAAGCAATGTCAACCTACTGCAGGATAATCTTCTGCCCAGTCAGTCATGTCTCTTCCGAGACATGATCGCCCAAGCGTGTATCACGTATGGCACTTAACTGACTCTAGTAAATGCCGCAAAAATTCCAATCCATGTTTCTACGTGTTCTGGGTCATCCAGTGAAATCATGGATCCTCTCGGCGACGCCATTGTTATGTTTCGCATATCAATGTGATCGCTCAAAACGTGTATCACGTATGGCGCTTGACTGACTGACTAATCTCATCAGTTATATTAATTAACCAAAAGAAATATTTTTTTAAAAAAAGTGTTTTTTCAAACAAAAACAAAATATGTAAAATAAAGAATAAAATAAAAATGTCCTACTACTAAAATGTTCTGAGTTGCACGGGCAACGCCAGGTTATGATGCTAGTATATATATAAGCAAAAATTTCACAGACGACAGATTGGAAATGAAGATTTAAAAATGGTTAATTAATATAACTGATGAGATTAGAAATGTTATAAGTACATGCACAGTGTTATAGTTGATTTACTAAGCGCCGCTTAGATGTGGCACAAGGCCGAAGGTATGAGGCACCCAGTAAGGATCAAACTCACTACACAGTTGTAATAGGTTCTAGCGAGACAAGCTTGTTAACCATAACACCAAGGGGTGCCCTTACGGTGTTATAGAGGGTGATTGAAAAAGTAACACTCTATTTTATACATGGAGTCTCCCGTCTAACAATAATTTTTACAAAACGGGTGAGTCTATTTACATAAAATAGGGAGTTACTTTTCAATCACTCTGTATTATGAAAATAAAGAATTTATGGAATTATTTACTTTTGCAAGAATCAAAAATCATCATTTCAATGGCTAAAATTTAACAAGCTTGGTTTCGACCGTTTTGCCGTGGTGCAATGGTAAGCTATCTTTTTACACCAAATCAATAGAGAGTTCGATCTTTTCTTTGGGCTTTGTGTCACATGTAGGATACGATTAGAAAATCGCCATAAGAATAATGATATTGAGAAGTGAGACAATTTTAGCACCCCTTCTGCCAGATAGAGACAATTTTAGCACCCCTTCTGCTGGACAGAGTTTATTTGTCCCTATGTCTTGTTCACCAAGTAGGACAACTTTTTTTAATACCGATACAAATAGCAATTACCACTGTGGAATCGAGAAAATTGAAGATTTCTCTGCAAAATAAAAAATACAGAATTATAATAAATTATTACTTGGCATCATCGTCAGAACTCCCTCCCAAAAAAGCAAACATATCGTAATTCCTGTCTGCGAATTTCTGGAATGTGAAGTTAACATTATTTATATATTATATATCTTTTGGTCGAGAAATTATTTTCCACTATCCAAACTCTCTCTCTCTCTCTCTCTCTCTCTCTCTCTCTCTCTCTCTCTCATGATGTAGCGAGTCTCTCATTGCTTTATTGATACTTCCATCGAAAATGCTCGGACGAACGACTTTCCTTGGTTCCTTCAGTCCTAACCTCCACGGCTAGGACACGGCATGCATCTTAGATTGCAGCAAAACACCCACATTATCTCCGCTGAAAAGTTCCACTGGAACAGCTTCTCGAGAACCACTGCTCTGTGGAACTGACTCCCAAGAGGATGTTTCCCCAGTCACTACAATCTTAACCTGTTCAAATCTAGGACTAACCGTTATCTTCCTTTCCGATCCGTATAATCTACCGTTTAAGGTAACTCTTTACCTCAAGTGGTTTCGGCTTTGTTTCGTGTTTCTCGTTGACCGTAAAGACTATCGTCATCGTTATTAGTCGAGATTCATAAACAGGTGTTATATAATATTAATATACTATTTTTATAGTTTTGTGGAACTCCCTTTCAGCTCCAGCCCACTTTAATCGTCTAAAGTTGAAATGCTACGCCAATCGCTATCTACTGTCCTCATGATTACTTTTTTCTCTTCCGGTTCATTTTTCATGTTTTCTTCCACACCCTGTAATCCCTTGTATTTTAGTGGCTTTATTGCCTTGCTTGTGGTTATACTGATTTTTTTTTTAATTGCACGGAATTACTAGTTTCTAATAGTTATAGTTTCCTCTTTGTTAATCTTATATCAATCTCTTTCAGGATTTAATTTAAAACATTATATCCCCACTCATTTTGAACATTAAAAATAGAAGAAATGCGTTTACATTTTTGCATGAGTTCGGGCTTGGTTATACCGCTCCTCAAACTGCAGTCAACATTAACAGAGCGTGAGGCAAAGGCTCCACTTCTAATCGGACAATACGACACTTGTTTCTAAAGTTCCACAGTGGAATACGAGTCTTGAAGATCAACGTGGTAGAGAGCATCCATTTGCAATTGATAATCAACATCTGAAAACAGTTCTTCTTCTTCTGTGTGCCCTGTCACTTCAGGACGTAGACAAGCATGGCTTCCAACGTTTCCCTATTCCTGGTGGCTCTGAGCACGCCTTCTCCTGTTACACCGTGCAATCCTCGTTCCGTCATCCACCTGATTAGGTCCTTCAAATATGTTATCCGCTGCTTTCCTCTGTCTCTTTTTCCCTCTATCTGGTCTGTTAGTATCAGGTTATCCAGGCCCTTCTTCCTCATTGCATATCCCAGGAACTTCAGCTGTCTCTTTCTGATGATTAATTTCCTTTTGTTTCCATCATTTCTAAGACCTCATCATTGCTCACATGCTCGATCCATGATGTTCGCAGCATCCTTCTGTAGAACCACATTTCAGTTGCTTCAAGTTTTTCCTTCATCTTTGATAATATTGTCCAGCATTCACTGCCATATTTAAGGACGGACAGCACGTAGCAATCCAGTACTCTATTCCTTGTTTCTAGCGAAATTGTCCTGTTTCTTCATACCTTACTCAACTTCTGGAATGCTTCCTTCGCCATGCTAATTCGCCTTCGGATCTCTATGTCGCACTTTCCGTCTTCTGTTATAACACTTCCCAGGTATTTAAATTTTTGTACCTACTTGATTCTTGTATCCTCGACCTGTATTTGGCATATTGGGCTGCCCTTTTTACTGATGACCATGCAAGTGTTAGAGAAATGTCTCAACTAATAAGATAATTTTTAAAATATGAAATAATCTGAAGAAAATTACCAAGCTGAAGGAAATTAATATTGAGCATCAAGAAGAGACAAATGAAGTTTCTGGGACATGCAATGAGGAAGACCGGCTTAGAGAACCTGATACTAACAGGCCAGATAGAGAGAAAAGAGACAGGGGAAAACAGCGGATAACATATTTGAAGGACCTGATCAGGTGGATGACGGAAGGAGGGTTGCATAGTGTAACAGGAGAAGGCGTGCTAAGAGCCACCAGGGATAGGAAGACGTGGAAAGCCATGATCGCCTACGTCCTAAAAGGACAGGGCACATAGAAGAAGAAGAAGAAAAAATTCGATAAATAGGTTCCGCCAGAAATCAGTGAAGTGTATCCGATGTTGCATCTGCGACATTCGAAGAATCCATTTCTTGATTGAATCCGTTACTTGCGATTAAAAGCCGACCCTTTATGACAATCATTCAATTGATTTTTTTCTTCTTTTTTTATCATATCATCCATTGCGAGGCAGTAAATTTATTATGACAGAAGGGGTTACTGAGTGTGACAGAATAAGAAAAAAAGAGTACCATTATTAAGAAGTGAGAAAATTAGAAAGGTTATCAAGGAAACAGAAAATAACGATTGATATTGCATTTAATTTTTTGAAGATCAAAATTGACTGGAAAGCATGACATCGGAAGAGAGAGTTCCACAAGCGAGAAAGGCGTGAAAATAAATTGATAGCATAGAACTTACAGTTACGTTTAAGCAATTTAACTCTGAATAGAGGAGACCTAGTCGCCAGTCTAGTACTGCGCTTAAATTCATAAAGTCTAGAGGCACTAACGAAGAGTTCATCTGAACAATTACGATGAAAGTATTTATAAAAAAAGGCACAGGGTCGCCTCATTACGTCGGTCGCAGAGTGACTGAAGTCGAGATGCCAGGTCAGGACGAATAATATTGCTGAATATTCTTTGGATTTTATCAAGAATCTCTAAATACACAGCAGAAACACCCAACCATATATATCAGCAATATTCAATGCATGGACGAATGGTAGACTTATGAATATGTAAGGTAGATGAAAGAGAGAAAAACATTGAACCAACTTTCTTAGCAGCAGACCTTGCAATGGATTCAATATAATTTTTCCACTTCATGTCAACCAGGAATGTAAACCTGAGAAGTCGCAACGAGTCATTTTCATGGAGGTTAGTTAGCATCAGCCATGTTAAAAGAAAGCAGGTAGGGCTATTTTAAATGATTTTCTTGGCGAAGGAACTAAAAACCCCAAAACTGAAATTGCTCCAGCAGAAGGTTGTGGTGACTGCCTGGTGGCCCACGATTGATGTCATCTATTACAACTTCCTGGAAGCTAACCAGAGCATCACTACCAAAGTGTAGTGTTAGAAACTGGATGAAACGCACAATCAGCTTAGTTAATCGATTTTGTCCAATTCTACTTCATGTCAATGCTCGGTCACGTGTTGCCAGGATGACACAGCAGAAACTCACCGACTTGAAATACGAGATTCATGTCACACCCACCAGATTTCCGTAATCATTGTCTGCTAGTTTTTATCATAAATACATAAATAAGTCAATGACAGATATGTATAATGTTCACAGTTTTTATTTTGATGGATCCAAACACTGTTTAAAAAATAATAATTAATTCAGAAATAAAAGTTAATTAAAAAATCGAAACTTGTTTTCCGAACAACCTTATACGAGGGCCATTCTATAAATAAGGTTACTTTTTAGTATAAGGACTCTATATAATAATGTTTTGGAGATTAACAAAGATGGCCGACCAAGAACTATGCTCCAGGATTGAACAGAGGTCAGTTAACAAGTTTTTGCTTGCTGAAGGGTGCAAACTAGTTGAAATTCATAAGAGAGTGTCAACTGTGTACGGTGTCACGTTTCAGCCAAAACAAATGTCTACAAGTGGGCTAAATTGTTTTAAGAAAAACGGAGCAGTGTTGACGATGAAGACAAGCCTGGAAGTCCTATAGAAGTGAGGTCTTCTGAGGTGATCGAATCAGTCAATGACGTCATTTATTCTGACAGAAGGGTGACAGTTGATGACAATGCAAGGACTTTAAGCCTATCTGTTGGGATAGCACACAAAATTGTCCATGATGACCTTGCCTACTCAAAGGTCAGCTGCCGGTGGGTGCCAAACAGTGCAGACTATCAACGAGCAGACCTTGCCCCTTTAGACTTTCACCTGTTTGGTCCCTTGAAAGCTTTTACAAGAGGCACGAAGTTTGAAAGTGACGATGAAGTCAAAAGTGCTGTGAGCGATTAGCTGAGACATCAGTCCAAAGATTTTTACGCTGAGGGAATACGGAAGCTTGTGCATAGATGGGAAAAGTGTGTGACACTGCTGGGAGACTACGTTGAAAAATAAAAAAGTAAGCTTCTATCTGTATTAGAAGTCCTTAAACCGAAAAAATTCACCTTATTTATTGAACGACTCGTATTTTGGATCTTTCTACACAATAACACTTGACGATTAAATAAAGCCCTTTTCACTCTTAATAAACAAAAAAACAAGAACTCAGATACAACGATAAATCACTTCTTGAAATTAGGCTCATATCACTTCATACCACATCTAAAGACCCCGAAAGAATCTCTAAAATTTTACTTTTGGAAATAGATTTCTTCGGGAATTTATTAGCTTTCGTTAAAAATGTTTCCTTCTTCATCACTCGAATAATTAAAAACTATTTGAACTGGGAGTCCAATAGAAAATATATTTATTTCATTTACAGATAAGAGAAGAATCTCTGAACCTTTTTCTTTTGATAACTTCAAAAATGTCGACAAATTTTGAGAATCTTTCATTAGAATTTAATTAGAATTTAATTAGAATTTAGAATTGTCTTGATAAGTAATTTCTTTGTCAACTTTTTGAACCAAAATTTATCGTCTTTTCATATTCAGAAAATTAAACTAAAATATGGAGCCTTTAGTTCATGTGTGAATTTCTCTGCTTAGGTGTTATCATGATTTACATGTGGACTATTGTCTTTATCTTTGTTGTTGCTATCATAACGTTTCGACCGTTACGCCCTCCGAGGTTTATCAAATATATTTCTATCCGTGTTACGTACAGAGAATTTACAAGTTAACTTTTTTATTTAATCTACGGCGATAGAGGTTTAGTGATGCAATAATTGTGGGCTAAATTTATGGGTCGGGTAGAAAGAAGGTAAATTTTAAAATTTCATTCTTAAACAATGGAATGTACCAACTGTTGTGCAGGACGACCGAGCAAATTTGTCGTAAGAAATTTTAAGCAAGTAATATTTTTTACACAATGAATTCTGGTCCCCTACACACACGCGCGCACACACACACACACACACAGAGTGTGTGTATCTATCTAAAGGTTGTCAAAGCCGGAGTGATAGTTTGGACAATCTCCCACTATCTATAAAATGCTTCTGTGGCATGCGTCTCAAATAGCCTCTGACAACTAAGTCTAGGTCCAAGACGGATAATGGGCGAAGGTGGACAACTAGCGCTTCATAACTAGCCGTTTCTGGTAGATGGATATTGACAACCCAGGAAGACAACCCATCTAGGTGAAGGAAAATCTGATTTTAAACCTCTGTTGCTTTGCTTTCATGTCAAAACACGGAAAAGGCTACGGAAGAAAATCCAAACAAAAAACCCAGAGTGAATCCCCGAAGGAGGTTGATTTTGGCAACTCCTGCAGGTAAACCGTCCCTAAATGTATTTCTTTGGATTTTGTCAATGCGGCCTAGAGCAGGTAGTCTGGGCAGCGCACATTCTCAATATACCATCGCCCGGGCCTACGTCTTGGGGAGGTCACCCCAGTCTCACCAACAAAAGGCTGACTAAACAGGGCGCTACTCTCATCTTCCGAGATTCCTAATATATCACCAAACGAAATCAATTATTTTATTAATGTAAATATGAGCATCGTGATATTTTATGACTTTAATCTGTCAATTGACATGTTAACTTTTCTACGATTTCAAATTGAACATTATTTTCATCATTTTTTTTTGTTTCTTCGCCATTGTTTTCTTAATCATTTCCCTCCTCTTAGACATAACGGGTTTTAGTGTGCGTTGTGATGCCGAGGGTATCGACTCGGAACGACGAATAGGGGAGCCGAGTTCGAATTCCAGTTTAATTTCTTGTATTCATTTACGCAAAAATACCCTTGGGAAATATATTAATCCGTCTCTTCCCTCTAGTTATGGGTTAAATAATAGAACGCAGTGGGTTCTATAGACTTGGCTGATAACAAGTCTACTGCAGAAATCAATGGCAACCTACTGCGGGATAATCTTCTGTCCAGTCAGTCATATCTCTTTCGAGACATGATCGCCCAAAGCGTGTATCACGTATGACACCTAACTGACTGACTGAATATAACAGTTGGAAACATAATTAAGACTTCTACTGGCCATAAAGTGGGGGGGTCAGTTTATTACTTCAGAGCAAAAGAAAACTGATCCTCCACTAATTACTACTTAATAATATAATACATCTCTTCTTCCTTTAGCTATGGATTAAATAATAGGACAGATTGGGATCTATAGCCTTGGCTGGCAACAAGTCTACCGCAGAATCAATGGCAATCTACTGCGGGATAATCTTCTGTCCAGTCAGTCATATCTCTTTCGAGACATGATCGTCCAAAGCGTGTATCACGTATGTCACTCAACTGACTGAGGAAAACAGAAACTGGAGAAGGATTTATAGAATTCAAGGAGTAGAAAGTTCCACAGACGAGAAGTGCGAGAGAAGAAACTATTAGAATAGAACTTACGGTTACACTTTACAATTTCAACAGTAAAATGATGAGATTCAGCTGCTAATCTAGTACTTCTCTTAAAATCATCTATTCGCGTTACCAGGAAAAAAGCATATCAGAACAATTGACATTAAAATGTTTGTAGAAAAGGCACGAGAAAGCGACGTTACGGCTTGAAACGGAGATGCTAGGTCGAGGCTGACAATATTGCAGATTTCTCTTTGGATTTTGCCAATAACCTTTGGATATAAATAAAGCACCAGCTCAGCGTTCTGAACTCAAGGAAAGATGATGCGTTTTGGCAAAGATCCAAAAGATTTACAGATGTTATGTTTAAGTGAAAAATGTAAATATTGCTAAAAATAATATATATATATATATATAAATATATATATAAAAGGTAATCTGTTAATCTGTGTGTGACTGTTCCCTATGCAAGCCTGCATTTTTTAAGCTACGCCATTCAAACTTTCTAGGGACACATATCTACAGGGAAGCCAGATCGACACATACTTTTTGAGTTTTTAAGTTCAGCAATTTTCCCTTTTTGGCCAATGGACACAATTGTTTACATTTGCTCCGTAAAACATCTAAGACCTAAAATGGTTATTAAATTATGTCACAGAAATCAAATCACACATGTCAAACGCAACTAAAATATCTTTTATTTTAAAAAAAAGTGTATTTTCAAACAAAAACAAAATATGTAAAAAAAAGTGCCAATGGTTAATTTAATTATTTAAGTCTTCTTTTTTCAAATTTAATATTTCATACTTCAGAAAATAAAATTTTAAAAAATATAGCTTTTTTCACTAAATATTTCATGCAGGAAATCAACTGTCTGTAATTCGTGTGGCATTAATGTAACTTTTTCCTCTAAAATTAAATGTCTACATTTTTAAATATTCTTCGAAAATTTCAGAACTGAGAGCGTAATAGTTTTTATATTTCTAATTTCCATCTGCTCCTCTCATTGGCATCTTCTGCTAAAATGTTCTGAGTTGCACGGGCAACGCCGGACTATGATGCTAGTATAATATAATTTGCAATTATTATTTATTTGTTTTATTATATATATCGTGATTATTACTTGAAGTTATATATTGATTGTCTATTCTTAAATCTTTTTAACTTTTGCCATAGTTTCCGGGTTTATCTATTTTAGTATTTATTTATTTGTTTTTGTACAGCTGACCTGAAGATCGTTTATCATATTTTGACTTTCCGTTTTTGCCGACATAAATTTATATTTATCAACTTTGCATTTTCTACTCTGGCTCATTTTTATCAATTGATATTTCACGTTTGAATACTGTCAAAAAGTGAGTATAAATGACTTTATTGTATGTTAAATAATGACTTCCTCTCCGATTATTTTAGGCTTCAATCCCGATATACAGTACTGTGCAAAAGTATTAGGAGAAGAATTATTTTATCTTTTATGAGGCATATTGAAAGAAAATAAACAATTTGACTAAAGCAATTTTATTTGATTTACTCAACAAATGCTTTAACAAGAAAAAAATACTTGTTACAAAATAAATTTAATATTTAGTATAATAGCCTTTTGCTTTGATTACAGCCTTCATTCTGTCAGGCATTGACATCACAAGCTTCTTCAATGTATCTAATGGTATCTCTTGCCAAGCAGCTTGTATTTGTTCCCAAAGTGTGTCTTTTAAAGTAACATTAGATTTATCAATTCGAGAGGGGGGAATAAGAAAAAAATCAGTGATATTAAAGGATAATAGAATCATGAGTAGTTTCAATATAACTTGTTCAATAGAAAATAGAAAAAATTAAATATAACTTCTTTTCAATACATTTTTATACCTAGTTTTAAATAATCAATATTTATTAGCAATTTAATTGGCTTTTCATTCTGTATTTGAATCTCAGTGAGGTTTTTAGGAAAATCATCCCTGTCCTAATACTTTTGCACACTACCTGTACTACTTCATTTTGATGCCTCATAAAAGATAAAATGGTTCTTGTCTTAATACTTTTGCAGAGTACTGTATACATATTTTTTGCTTTTCTTATCACTTTCTAAAATGAACAAACTTTTTGATATCTGTGTGTTTGCTTATTTATATAATATTTAGTAATTTGTCTTGCTTTCTGTTGCTTTTGTTTACCTAACATTTTATATACTTAAAAGAAAATTAAGTTTTGATCCTCTAAAACACGTAAGTCGTAATGTATATAATGTGTAGTGTGTCGTAGTAGGGGAGATTGCGCATTGTGAGAAGCTGAATTAAATGCCGTCGTGGGCTGTGTCTCCTGGTAGTGTCACCAATAACATAAGGTCCAGGGGAGGGACCAGACTAAGCACAATCCGACTCCCGACATCAATGTTAGTTAAAGTGTGTGTGCCATGGAGTGGAGTGGCCACCTATGGAGCACTTCCCTCAATTCACAGCGAAGACTTTCATGCTCAAAAACTTTCTTCTCGCGTCTAAAAAAAACAACTGAAGAAGAGCAATCCACGAAAAAAAAAACATTTCGAAAACACCAGGATATACACAGAAGGGACAAAATAACCAAAGCCAGAGCTATCCATCCCCTGAACTTTCCTACCCTACTATGATGTGATGGCTGTGGACGTCTCTTCAAATCCAACATTTCACACAGGAAATGTCAATAAGCACTCCAGTACTCGGCAACGAGTTCCACCATCGATTATATATATATTAGAGAAAATTTTCAAAATTCAAAGGTGTCGGATGCACATTTCGACATGAGATCTCTAATAGAGATTCCACATCACTTCAGCGACATCGTTCCATTCTAAATGAAGTGGGAGGGGCAAAGTTAACAACGGTCGAGAATTGAGAGTTCCTTTAAGGTCAGGGAGGTGGGATTTTGTTAAGTTGGGGATTGGGTTAAACAAAACAGAACAGGACAGAACTGGGAGGGGCGGAGATTAGAGGGTGTATAGAGACAAGAGAAAGACGGGGTATCAAATATCAAATGGAAGACGCTCGCTCGGCACACACACACACACACACACACACACACACACACATATATATATATATATATAAATGAGATTATAACCATACTCGTGTCTAAAAACCTTCCACGAATCTACGAAGAAGGAAAAGGGGTTTTAAAGAAGAAAGCGCTAAGTACATGAACATCAGTCAAAAGGGTTCGAACCGAGTCAGCATGTAGCCAAAGAAAAAATAAAACCCGATACGAGTAATCAACTAACAAAAAGCGCTCAATACTTAGGTAGAGTGAAATAAATAAAAAATACCTAGTGAGCCAGACAAACCTGCCTAAGTTTCACCTAAACGGATCGTCAGGGAAAGCTGGCTAACGAGGAAAGAAACAAGCGACATGTATAAAGGAAATTCAATCAACCCACTTGACCGAGAAAGAAGACATCAAACACAAATAGGGGAGAACTTTATTGTGGAAGACCTCTTTAATTTTTAATTTTATATTTTTAAATTTTTTTTTTTTTAATTGGTGAATGCAAAGACGAAAACCAAAAATGATACAAACCCACTATAAGCAAACTTAATCTAAAAGCCAAGGCTTTTTATGCCTGCATTTATTTAATATTTCAGCTTTGAAATTCAATAAATTATTGGTTTGTTTATACGAAGCTATAGCAAGTTTTTCCTCTCCACACAACCTACATAATTTCTGGCCGGCTTTATATTTAGCGCATCTCTTTAATATTTCCCATTTCAAAATAAGGTCTATACAAAGCTCTTGTTTAATGGACCACACATAAGTAGATAGGATGGTGCTGTTGTTTCTTTCCACGTTAGCCAGCTTACTCTGATGATCCGTTTAGGTAAATCCTAGGTAGGTCTGTCTGGATCACTAGGTATTTTTTATTTATATATATACAATCATCCGCAGACAGATATGTTTCGCTGTATCACAGCTCATCAGTACGATTAGATTGCTTTTACCCAGGATTGAAACCCGACCGAATTGGCGCCAATCAGCGATTCTACCTCTGAGCTATGGGCGCTCGGTAGGAGGCAGAAATTTAGCTTGTGATATACCATGTATACATACGCCAGTAGTGAGAGTGTTCTAATTCATTACTGAATAAACGATGCGTAGATGCTACAGTAGCTACTGTTTTTCAAAGTCTACCATTCTTTCAGAGTGCTCAATCAGGTTGTGAGAGCGTAAATAGTATATATATATATATAGTGTATTGAGGCAGTAGACAATTTTCTTAAGATATACTGTTAAATATAAAAGACAATGAAATGTCTATTATGTTTAATCATGATCCGTTTTAAACATCGTATTTTGGCTTTAATTTCAGGTGAAAATAAAGACAAAAGTTGTCCAAATATCGGACCAAGGAAGGTTTTGTTTTTATTTCTTTGTTTTTTAATTTATATATACACAGACACACACACACATACATACACAAACAATATATATATATATATATATATATATATATATATATATATATATATATTGCTATGTCGTGTAGAATTTTATCTGTGTGTCACTGCGTTCGTACTTGCTGTATATACTTGTGTGTGTGCGTGTATCTGTGAGAGTGTGCGGTCCGGGTATATTTCTTTCTATAATGATATCACAAACTCCGCATCTTTTATTGTTACGTTTTGTAACCCCCCCGTATCTTGTATTGGCTAAATTTGGATGAGGTTAAAACGTGTTTCAGTTTTGTTTTGTGTTTTTTGTTGGTGTTTGCTCTTAATTATTTTAGTAGTTTTTAATTTGTTTTTCATTTTATCATTTTTGTTTAGTAGGTCTATTTTTTTTTTAATTTCTGTGAATAATTCTGGGTTGTTCTTGTTATATGTTGAGACATATGCTAGAGTCTGTTCGATGTTGCCTTTCTTTGGGTTTCGTGGTCCGCCTAGAAGGATTTTAGATACTTCTGTGTCAATTATAGTGGGTAGATAAGATACTTTGTCTTTAAAACCATCTATTTGGATAGCATTTTCATACCACTTTTAATTTTTCCCAAAGATGTTACTGTTGGATGGCGGTTGTACGTTGTGGTACAGTGGATATCGGAGCAAGAAATTGGAGAGCCACTTGAATTCGTTGCATTCATGTATGCGCAAATACTCTTGGAAAAGGTATTAATCCGCCGTTTCTTTCTCTAGCTGTGGGTTAAATAGCAGGACAGGTTGGGCAATCAGTCTAATGGCAGCTACTGCAAAAAAAAAACTTCTGCCGTGTCAGTTATATCTCTGCGAGACATGATCACCCAAGCGTGTATCACGTATGGCAGCTTTTTTTTTTCTTTAATCGTTTCACCCCAAGCAAGGCTGTAATGTCAATGATGCGCAAGGGGCTACATAAGAGAGAAAGATTAAATAGGATGAGTGTCAAGAGAAAGATGAACCAGGGGGGTGTCAGACAAAGTGCAAGAGAAGGATGGGAATACAGGTGTGATGACAGTTGCAAAGGTAGAGAGAAAGGAAAAGATATACAGGGTGATGTAGAAAGAACTGGAGTCAAGTGGTTAAAAGATAGGTATTGACATTGCATTTAAATTCATGGAGGTTGTGGCCGTCAGGAAAGCAAGAATATGGAAGAGAGTTTCACAAGCTGGAAGTGCGAGAAAAGAAGCTGAAGGAGTAGAATTGTCGGCTGTATTTGGTTGATCTAACTGTGAATGGGTGAGACCCAGTTGCCAGTCTAGTTGCACAATTAAACTCATATGGCAGGGACACCAGTGACTTAAGTTCGTCGGAGCAGAAGCCATGAAAATATTTATAGAATAGACAGAGGGAAGCCACAAACCGTCGGTGAGAAAGTGGCTGGAGACCAACCTCTAAGTCGGTACCTATCACATAACTGATTTTCCTTTGGAACCTGTCGAGAACACTGAGATGAACAGCGGATGGTTGATTTGTATTTGTGCAAAATTGATTCAGGCGGAAAAAAACATCCTGGCCCGACACAGTGATCCAACCTTCCTAGCAGTGGATTTCGCTATTGACTCAATGTAGTGGTTCCACTTGAGATCGGAAGAGAGAGTAAGGCCGAGGAGGACCAGTGTATTACTCTCAGGGAGATTCGCTTGGTCCATGCTTATGGGAGGCAGGAGAGGTTGGCTGTGATGATTGACAGACAGTAGCTTCGTCTTAGACGCATTGAAATTTACAAGCCACCTCTTTCCCCATTCTACCACTGAGTGCAGATCCCTCTCAAGATCAGAAGCGAGGTTATGTTTGCTCACCTCGCCGGACTTCTTAATGGTGCGGGAGTAAATTGTGGTGTCATCTGTGTAGATGCCTACTTAGCACTTGTCACGTCTGGGAGATCATTTATGAAAATAAGGAAGAGCGTCGGGTTTAGGATAGAGCTCTGGGGGACACCAGCGTTTGTACATTAAGATATGGAGGCATGCCCATTCAAGACAACCTTCATTAAGCGGTTAGATAGGAAAGATTGAATCAGATCAAGCAAGCGTCCGGTGATACCATAAGCCCGTAGCCTGTGTAGAAGGCCAGCGTGCCAAACCCTATTAAAAAGGCAACATCGCGAGCATTAGTTTCATACAACCAAGAATGAAAACGCCTTAATTCGTTTTAATTTTTAAAATTGCACGTTCAAAAATTCCCTACCACGTGAGCGTTAAAAAAAACACCGTTACGTCAGCGGTCTTAAAAAGTAAAAAGGTAAACGGTAAAATCAGTTACTGCAAATCGCCTGAGAACACTACTCATGGTAGAAACCTAGGTCGCGTAATAACTTGTTTACAAATGAAAGATATTCAAAAGTTCTACAATGTAATTGCATTGAACACTTTTTAATACAAATGTGCATTGGTCTAACCTTATTGTGACCAAAAACTAAGTATTAAACAATCATATATATATATAACCAAGACGACTTCATTCAGTTTTATATACCTTTTGTTTTAAACTTTGTCATACAAGGGAATTTTACAAAATGGATTAACTCCGACATCTTCTTAATTTATTTGTTTAAACATTATTTTTAATGGTTACTTAAATTTCAGCAGACACTCAGTTTTTTATAATTCCTTTATTATATAAAACAAAGTATTTACTGATAATGCAAGTATCTATTAAAAATAGTATCTATTAAAAATAATCTTTAATCGAATAAATTCTGTGTGTGTGTGTGTGTGTGTGTAAAAATTAAGACAGACACGTTATTCTATGGTTAAGCGGAAATTTAGGCCTATTTCAAGCGAACCATCGTCAGTTTCCATCTTTATTGTACAGAATCGTGTAAAATCTTCTGTACAATAAAGACGTAAGCTGACGATGGTTTGCCTGAAATAGGCCTAACCTTCCGCTTAACCGTGGAATAACGTGTCTGTTTTAATTTTGACATATATTTGCTCTATTTGTATTTCTCTACATATATATTTAGAGCTTTCCTAGAGGGTTATCCTACCACTTAATGTACAGAACACTTCTTTGGATTCTTCTATATCTACACTGCATATATATATATATATATATATATATATATATATATATATGCATTTAAATCATCTACTATTCTTTTCTTATTTCGTCTAAGGCTGATATGTTTTCTCGTTTTAGTTGATAATGAAGTATTTTTCGAGATTAAATCATTCTTCAAATTTTAATGTTATTTGTATTTATTTTTCTCTATCGTGAATGTAAGCGACTGGCTAACCAAGAAGTTCTGGTAGAAAAATGAAAATTTTCATTAAATAATCTCGCCATTTATCAGAAAGCAGTTTCACATTTCTATTGGTTTTGGCACAATTTTATCTGATATTATTTCCTGGCAGGAACGTTTAGATTTAATTAACTGTTTCGTTCGATAAAGTAAAAACTTTCACCGTCTAATCGCTTCACTCCGTGTAATGTAATCATTGTGCCTGCAAATGTGAACACGAGGCTAAAATATTTAACATTATATTTTATTTGCTCCAGACTTCGTCATTCACTGTCTGTCGGCGTGTGTGAGCGATCGAAGCACCGAAACGTGGTCTTTACACTTTCGTCTGTGATATCTGAAAAACTCTGCTCTTCTCCTATGTAAAGATAGTTTTTATATGTCAGTTAAAGGGCCAATTAGCACGCGTGCAGGCGTGACTTTCTACACGGCGGCTAAGAGATCATCTTTCAAGTTAACCCAACAACTGAAAAACACTTGAATGCAAACTATATCCTGGCATGATTTGGTGTGAGGCATGCTATATACATACCTTGACATAATTACTAGTTGCATATGCACATTATATATATATATATATATATATATATATATATATAGAGAGAGAGAGAGAGAGAGAGAGAGAGGGTGAGAGAGAGAGAGAGTTTCAGTGGTGTTCTTATTTAGTTTTGTGTATTTGGATTGATCTTCAATGAAGCGCTGTCATGTAAAATAATACTTTGAATGGAAAGGCAACTGACAGGTACATTAGGCTGTACTCAACAAAGGTCAAGGGTGGTCGATAGATATATCCAGGCGTAGATGATGTAAAGGTGATGGCCGGGAAGGATGTGGTTGAGAGATACATCCGGCCATAAATAAAATCAAAGAACCAAGATGGTTGACAGATATACCCGGCCGTAGTTGACATCAACAAAGCAACAACCCGAAAAAGCAAAAATGCGTGGGATTTTTAAGACTATATAAAGTCTAGAAATTTTGACCGAAGAAATAAAGAGTAGTTAACGACTCTCGACAGCTTCCCTGTATGTGCCCGATCCCTCTCCGGTTAATCTCCTACTCCGCACAAACGTCACCAACGATGAATAAAAATATATATTTTTATATATACGTGTTCCTTGTTGTTTGCCTAGATCCAGCGGCATTATATAATAGTAATTTATGTAATAATCCAATTTATCTAAAATTACATAAGTGTTGAATTTATTAGCTTTTCTGATGACGATATTAGGCTTGTTTTTTCATTTCTTTTGCAGCGGTTTTGAGTTGTTTTTTGTTTTTTGTTTTTTTGTTTTTTTCTTGTAGGAATTATAGTTATCGCTAGAAGTACGGTAAGAATTCAGGCACAGTACGGCTCATCAGTACGGTTAGACATCCAATTGATTCTAGCCAGGATTGAAACTTGACCGAATTGACATCTGAGCTATAGGCGCTCGGTAGAGGAAGGCGGACTTTTAAGGTGTTATATACAATGTAAACACACGCCAGTAGCTGAGAGTGTTCAAATTCATTAAGAATAAACGAACGATGCGCAGATGCTTGATTAGCTACTGTTTTTTCAAAGTCTACCATTCCTCCACAGTTGCTGAATCAGTGTGAAAGCGTAAATAGTCATCCGCAGACAGATCTGTTTCGCTGTATCACAGCTCATCAGTAAAGTTAGACATCCGATTGCTTCCAGCCAGGATTAAAACCCGACCAAATTGACATCAGTCGGCGATTCTACCGCTGAACTGTGGGTTTATATATATATATATATATATATAATAAAACAAAAATTTCGATATTTAAATCCGTTGAATAGCCATTTCTACGAGAAAGTCCTTGCTTCTTCAGCAACGGCGAAACGAAAATTTTATTTACTCGAAAATTCAAATGTATTAAAAGATTTTATACCGGTAGAAGTAAAAAAAAAACCAAAAAAAAACATCTATACACAGGAAAAAAATGGGGTGAGATGAACAATTTTGAAATTAAGGAAGTAAAAAGGGGAAAGCAGACAGATATTTATGTCTCATATTAGAAGACATGCTCCTTTCCCATTCAAGAGTCAAGAGTTTAGAAGTTAAAATTTAGCCATTTTAGTGGTAGGGAGAACGAAAGAAAAAAGAAAAATGGGGAAGGGGTGGTTAACTGGAAAGTAGGCTATGAAAAAATTTTCGCATAGAAACAAAATAAAACTGATACCATCAATGTTGACAAAAAATTGAAAAATTTACCAAACATATATATATATATATATATATATATATATATATATATTTTAATTCAGATACTTCAATCCAAGGGAAAAAAGCAGGAAGGTAAATTCCAAAAAACCCGATCCTAATTAATATTAAAAATTTATTTTAATATTAAAAAATGATACAGGAAGAGAGCTCCATGTAATAAAATATTACAGAGCAAATATATATTAAAAAAGGATTAATTCAAAGATGTTGAATGGCCATTTCGATATGAAGATCCCCACGGGGGACGACACATCACCTCAGCAACAGATGGCCATTCAACATCTTTGAATTAATCCTTTTTTAATATATATATATATATATATATATATATATATATATATATATATATTCTGTTTAATGAATGATCGAAGCATCTACTCAAACATGGGTACCGACTAAAAACAATAAAATTTACATAATATTTATATGAATGTAGTGTTGGATAGACTCTCCTAGTATTTATTAAACATTTATTTATTTGTTTATTGTATTTATTTATTTATTTCCCTGAATCTTAAAGAAATCTTATTAAAGAAAAACATGCGTATTCCAACCTGCGTTCTCCTCAACAAAGGACCTCTCGTTAGAGTTGAGGATTAACAAGGCTTGATTATTGACGCTCTGCTAGATAACCATTAATCCTATGAAAGGATTCATCCAACTTTGATCTTGTTTTTACTCATGCTCTGTGTTTATCCACGCCCTCACCAGAACAGCCTGGTGCCGGAACTGGTTTAGTCAAGCGGTAGATAGTAAATGGTAATGACCTCACTGTAATATATTATATATACATTGTATATATTGTATTTATATTTTGTGCGTTTGTGTGCGTACTATGTTTATGTACACTACCGGCCATAATTATCAGGCCACCCCAGTTTTTTTTAAAAGAATTATGTATATCATACTATTTTTAGTATTTATTGACAAGTGGATAATTCTAAATCTGGTAGTTCATGTTCTAAGTAAATCTATTAGAACGACTAAACATTAACAAACGCCTGATGATGATCTCGGAAAGAGATTGAAAGTACTTGGGTACCTTGAGAAATAAATGATAATAACATCTGTCAAGGTTACAGCTCATTTCTAACATCTTTCAATTATAATACGCGAAAGATTATCCGTGAGTACGAACTATTTTATTAAAAATAAGCAGACACAATGTATGCAGTTCATTTAATCTCTCTCCACCCCCCCCTACACACACACACACACACACACACACACACATATATATATATATATATATATATATATATATATATATATATATATATATGCATGTATGTATGTATGTATATGTATATATATAGGTTGAAATGTTCAACATTAAACTTGTAATTTTTAAAAAATGATATTTTAATTTTCAACTTGAAAAAGGCGTCGATGAATTATTTTGGAGAGTAAAATTAACAGTTGATGTCAAATTTTGATAAATGTATCGAGGCAAAAGACGATTTTCTGAAATAAATAAATTTTTGTTATGTTTTGTTATTAAATAAAAACTGTACTTATCAATCATAAATTGAAAAGCTCACGGCTATCCAACGACACCCAGTATTTTAAAAAGAATTTTGAATTTATTTTATGTGTGTATAAACCTGACGATTTTTGTTAATACAGACGCGTCCCTATACAACATCATCGTAAAATAAAAATGCTTACTCTAGTAAATTTACAAATAAGCACCTTCGTAAGTAAGACTATCAAACTAAATAAGCTAAAGTTCAGTTAGAATGTTTAAAGTGTTTTAAACGTTTAAGATTAATGGATAGTTGATTTGACGTTTACATTGAGTTCATGTAATTTTATTTCAATTACCTTCTCTTCCTCCTCCTTACTTAAATTTCCCAAACATCAGTCTATCAATACAACATTTAATGCTTCCGCATAAAAATGCTTTTTCTGTGATATTTTGAATTAAAAGTAATTTTAACGCAGATTAATTATACTTTAAATCAGTAATTTTTCTGAAATAATGTTTTTGAAAATTATACTTTATTTTTTAAACATATTTTAACAAAGGGAATTTTGTTGTGAAAATAGATTTGTGAAGATGGATAATTTCATACATTTTACAGATAATCAACTTAAATTCGGTTTAAAATAAATCAAATTGTTTTGCTTATTAGAAATATTAAATTTAATACATTAGCTTTGAATTAAAACTAAATGATTCGAGAAAGATTTATATTTTTCAGAATGCATTTCGAACATTAGATTGTTTTCTTATTTTTGGAGGTACCTCTATTTAAGTGTACCAAGATCCGTTCCAGATATATTCATACTTCATTGAAAGATTGTGTTGTGTCAATGTTTCAAAAATATTTTGATGGAAAATGTACTTTTTATAAAATGTGTAACTTGGCTTTTACCTAAAAACAAACAAAATATCACAGAAAGTCGTCAGCCGAGTTTTCCGCGTTGTGGATGAACAAAAACGCAGAAATCATTGCGCCTTTACATTTTCAAATACACGGTTTTTATCGTTTCTATATCCGATTATGATAAATAATGCCTTCTGTACAAATTCAGATGTTAATGGCTCTGCACTTTTTAAGAAGTTGTTGGTTGAAATGTTAAAGTATTTCTTTAAGAAAAAAATGTTAAAACATTCGATTCGGAAACATTTTGCTATCAGTTAAAGTTATTGTTGTTAAACGCCAGCAAACAAAAGATGCATTAGTCATGAAACTTGGGATTAATGTGTTTTGGTCTGCGCTGAAAAGAATTCAAAGAACAGAATAAAAGAATAAAAGAATTAAAAGAACGGAATAAGATGGGAAAGAGAGAGAGAAACTTGATAAATTTCAAGAAAACTGAAAATATTTCGAATTTAAAAGAAATCAAGAAATGAATGAAAAAGTTTAACAATTGAAATGAATTTCAAGAAATAAATAAAACGAAATTTTAAAAAAAGAATTTTAAAAAGAAATGAATAATAAAGTGGAAGAAAGGAAGGAAAAATAAAAGAAAGAAAGAAAGAAAAAGAAAGAAAGAAAGAAAGAAAGAAAGAAAAAGCGTAAAAGCAATGAATCGAGAAAGAAAGAAGTAAAGAAAGATGTAAAAAAGAAAGTAAAGAAAGGAGTAAAGTGGGTCACAAATTAAAATCCGTGGTTACAGAGAATTTTTCTACATTTTTATAATTCTGTTCAGAGTATTTTCATCAATTTTCCCGCTTTTACAAAATATTTTAGCTCCCCACAATTTATCTACAATTTCCTCTCTTTAATATCTTCATATGAAACACCGTTATCGCCTTTTATTCATCTTCTTGTTTCTTTTAATACAAAGAAACAGTCGACTACATCAGAGCCGAGTAGAAAGAAGAGCATCAAATTACATAGTCGTGTCGAAGAAATAAGACCCCCAAAGGTAGAATGCATAAATCTGTTTTTAAATGACCACATGATGTAACAAAAACAAATCTCGCCCATTATTTCAAAACATCAAAAATATCTATATTAAGTTAATTTTATCACTTTAAACTCGGTACCTCCACTAATTCGCTAAAAAAAACAGCATAGTATAAAGAAAATCGCCCGAAACCTCATAAAAACGAATGTTTCCATCAAAATATTTATGTTATTATTAAGAGGAAATATGAAAGTATTTTTAATTATTTTTTAATCCTTTTTAACGCGTTCGAAGTTTTAATAAAAAATCTTGTTTTGATTTTTGTTAGCGGGTAACCAAATCATTACTTGAGTTCACAATGATTAATGTAAATTATTTTTTTATCATTTCACCCCAAGCAAGATAGTACTGACACTTGTACGCAGGGGTTTACATAAGAGGTGAGTGAGAGGTTACGTAAGAGGCGGGTGTAGAGAAAGCGGAATGTTGCTATGTTTGCTTGTTTTGACTGTAAAAGGGTGGGACCTTGTTGCCAATCTAGTTTCTCGAGTAAATTTGTGTAGAGAGTGAAACAGGGAGCTAAGCTCGTCGGATCAGAGGCCATGAAAATATTTGTTAAAGAGGCAGAGGGAAGCCACATCCCGTCGGTGAAAAACGGACTGGAGTCGAACTGCCAGGTCGGGACCGACTACATTGCAGATTCTCCTCTGGACCCTGTCGAGAACTCCCAGATGTATAGCAGGGTCGCCCAATCAGATATGACAACAGTATTCAATGTAGGGTCGGATGGTTGATTTGTATATGTGTAAGATGGATTCAGGCGAGTAAAACTTCCAAGCACGACACAGTGACCCTAGCTTCCTTTAGTAAATTTAGCTATTGATTCAATGTAGTCGTTCACTTGAGGCCGGCTGAGAGATTGAGGCCATAAGATGCAGTGTATTGTTTTCCGGGAGACTAGCTTGATCCATGCTGGTGGGGTGTAAAAGAGACTGTCTGTGGTGGTTAACGGATAGCAGCTTCGTTGTGAAATCATTAAAATTTACGAGACATTTCTTACCCCAGTCCACCACAGACTGGAAGTCCGTTTCAAGATCAACATAGAGGTTATCTTTGTCATCCTTGGCAGATTTCTTACTAAGGCGGGAATAAATGGTGGTGTCGTCAGCGTAAATGCCTACTTGGGATTTGGTCACATCAAGGAGGTCGTTGATGAAGATCAGTAAGAGCGTCGGACTTAGGATTGAGCCCTGCGGGACACCCTCGTTCATGTGATAGGATCTGGAGGCATGTCCATTCAAAACTATCTTCATTACGTGGTTTGATGGATCAAATCAAACAAGCGTCCATTTATACTATAGCCTTGTAGCTTGCGCGGAAGACCAGCGTGTCAACAACTCTTGCTTCACCGTTCTTATCGAGAGCCCGATATATGTAAGTGATGGCCGTTAGCATATCAACAGTAGACAGGATAACGTACTGTCTGTCGGAGAATAGTTTATGGGCAGTGAGATGTTGAACTGTTTCAACATTGATGATAGCCTCGAATACTTTGCCGATATTCGGTAGGAGGCTGATAGGGCGATAATTTTAAGGGTCCGAGTGTTCTCTAGAGTTCTTAAATTCAGGTATCACAAAAGAGGACTTCCGTCAGGCAGGAAAACAGGAAGCAGAGACGCAGTAATTATAGAGTTTGGAGAGGACAGCGGAGAATTCAGTGGCACATATCATCAAGACAATGACCGAGATCCCCTCACCTTCGTTCACTAGGGGGGGGGGTCAAAGTTTGAAATTATTACATAACGGACTCCCGTGGTGCTTTTCTAGTTTCCAAAACCTTGGTTCTTTACGCTATTACCAATTTTTGTTTGATGTTCTTTTTTACGAATTTCCCGATTTGCTCAAACGTCAATTCTTCTAACTCGCCTAAATAACACACTGTCGAAATTTTCTTTACAGCTTCGCATCCCACTGGAGCAAAAAAATAACTCGGTTATCTCCTTTTCTCCTCCACCGGTCTTTGAGTCTTTTAAATTCTTTACACTTGCACGGGATGTGCGTTGTGGTGTAGTAGATATCGGCTCGGAACGAGAAATCGGGGAGCCGAGTTCGAATTCGCTGCATTCACTTACGCGCAAATACCCTTGGGAAAGGTATTAATCCGTCTCTTTCCTCCAGTTACGGGTTAAAAAACAGGAAAGATTGGGTTCTATTGGCAACCAGTCTACCGCAGAAAGTAATGGCAGCCGACTGCGGGATAATCTTCTGCCCAGTCAGTCATGTCCCTTTTGAGACATGATTTTCCAAAGCGTGTATCACGTATGTTACTTAACTGACTGAATATAATAGTGGGAAACAAGATTAAGACTTCGACTGGGCATAAAGTGGGGGATCAGTTTTATATTGTTATGAAGTAATAAAATGATCCCCCACTAATTACTACTTAATCTGATACATATCTTCCCCCTCTAGCTATGAGTCAAATAATAGAGCAGATTGGGTTCTATAGCCCTGGCTGGCAACCAGTCTACCGCAGAAAGCAATGCCAATCTACTGCGGGATAATCTGCCCAGTCAGTCATGTCTTTTTCGAGACATAGTCGCCCAAGCGTGTATCACGCATGGCACTTAACTGACTCTTGTAAATGCCTCAAAAGTTCTCATCCATGTTTCTACGTGTTCTGCGTCATCAAGTGAAATCATGGATCCTATCGGCGACGCCATTGTTCTGTTTTGCATACCAATGTGAGTAGCAGTAGTCATAGCACAGCTCTGCGTGTCCTCTGTGATGACAGGCTATTTACCGTTCTACTTCTCGAAGCACTCTTTATATATGTACTGGTTTGTTCATTTACATAGAATACTACACTTTTCATGTTCCACTGTTCTTTTTTTTTTTTTTTTTTTTTTGGTAATTTTCCATTTAATCATTTTTCATCTTTTCTTTTTATCTCTTCTTTCGTTTTTCTTTCTCTCTCTCTCTCTCTCTCTCTCTCTTTTCTTCTTTACATAATTTACAGCTTTTGCATTTGTTCGACGTTCTGCAAGCAGTATTCGAATATCCTTGATATCTTATATAGAGAGGATATTTTTATTTTTATATCTACTAGAAATTTGATGCCTACAAAATGGGACAAAACGTAAAAACTGAGCATTATTTTTCTGTATTACTTCGCTATGCTTGTCGCAATTCATTCGTTCGATATTTTTTCTTTCATCAAATAACTAAACCTAAACTACTCGTATCGATAATAAACATCATAATACCACATTTCTCTTTGATTCCTAATTATTCTCATATATGGTGGAGGGTTGAATTCTATATAATTATGTAAAAGATGAAAAATCATCACTGTTTGTATACTTTTTTTTATATACATATATATAATCATATCGCCATAAGCAAGGCATTTTATTGCCGCTGTTTTGCAGGGGGTTACATAGGAGGAAAGTTATGAGAAAGAGTGACAGGTTACAGGGTTTGTCAGGAAGTGGGTAAGAGAAGGATGAGAATACTGATAAAAGTGGAGTGGACGGAGAAAGGAGCATGAGAGAGAGGATGCAAGTTAGTAAGATAGGAGATGACTATTGACTTTACATTTGAAAGTAAAGTAAAAGGAAGGGAATTCCACAAGCGGGAAGTGCGAGAAAAGAAGCTGTGGAGTAGAATTTGGTTTCACAGTTAAAAGGTGGGGCCTAGTTGCTAATCTTGTTGCTCGAGTAAATTTATATATAGGGGGCACCAGTGAGCTAAATTCATCGGATCAGAAGCCGTGAAAGTATTTGTAGAAGAGACACAGAGAAGTCACACTGCACCGGAGAGAAAGTGACTGTATTCGAGCTGTCAAGTCGGGATCTATCACATTATATACAATGCAAAGTTATTTTTAGTGTTAGTATTATGACCCCACCCCATGATCAGAACGTCACAGAAAAATAGTAAAGTAGCCAAAAAAATTTTTTAAAAACTTAGCATTCGAAAATATTGCTTCAAGATTAAAGAATACAAATAAACGTTCTCACAATCACTTGAAACATCAAAACAATTTCGAACAAAAAGAGGAAAAATTAAATGGTAAAGAAACCCTCACCCACTAGAACGATGACATTTCTGATAGAACTCAGAAATGAAACAAATGAACAGTGAACAAAATAAATCAACCGAAGGGCATAGATCATTTTTGTCTATGTACCGTGTCCCTTCATGACATTGTCGATCCTGTTTCTCCATAATTCCCTGTCTCTTGTTATTTTAAGTAGAGTATGACCTTCAACATATCTAATCTAATCTAAATCAAAACTTATTTATAAATGGAAATTTGTCTGTGTCTGTGTGTGTGTGTATCCGTTACCTATAGACTCCGAAACGGGTGAACCAATTTTCTTGAGAATTTACACAGTTGTACTATAAGCGTCTGCGAGTGTTCTTAGCTAGGTTTTGTGTCGAGGTAACCCCGATAAATTTCGAAAATCGATAATCTAAAAAATCGGGTTATAGAAGCAGTGGTCCGATTTTAATCAAATTTGATACACTCATAGACAAAGACATAAGAAACGATATTCAGAAGTTTCAAGGCTGCAGTTCTTACAATAGTACAGAAAATCGATAATATATTTATAAGATGTTTGTGTGTCTGTCTGTTTATCTGCCTGTATGTCTGTATTTTTTTCAGCCCTTTTATTTTAGTTTTTGCTTCGGGTTTGGCTCTAAGTAGGTATAATTATAGTTCTTAGTCTCAACCATGATACCATTTACTCAGAGGACTTATTTAGCCTTCAAAATTAAGTTTACAACGAAAAAGACTTATTTGATATCGATACCAGGAAATCAAAATTTGATTTACATCCATTCATTTTTCTTTTATTCTACGGTTTCGCTTTAACTGGAAACAACTATTGCTTTTTAGTCTTTCGTGCCAACGTCCAAAGAGTCCGAGCTCCAAGACCATGGATTAGTTTTAAGGCTTTCATTACACACTAAGAAAAGCGTTAGTGACATCAGCAAACGACATCAATCTCTAATGAAAATAGGCGTAGAAGGAAAATAAGTGGAACACAAATGAGAATCTCGAAATGATACAAATGAGACAGAAAACAATGCCAAGACATGGTACGGAATATAGGAAAATACACCAGAAAATAAGGAGCAAATGCAGACAGGCTAAAGAAGAATAACACGACTACAAAAGTGCAGAAATAGAGAAATCGAATAAAACAAATGTGATATGCATAAAAAAATAAGGGAACAGACCAAAATACATACTCATCAGCAGGATGCATAAAACCTAAGGACATAACCGCTCATATTAGCGAAAGAAAAACAAATACTTAAGCAATGAACGAATATATCGGCGATCTCTTCCATCTTCCACGACGAAAGAGAACAGCCGGCAATACATAGAAATACCGACGGACCAGAAATATTAAAAACCGAAGTGCATGTTTCACTGGCCAGGAAATAAACAGCAGGACCAGACGGCACTGTAATAGAGATACTGGCAGCCTTAGACGATTTCGGCGTAGAAAATATTACAGAAATAATCAATGAAATCTACAACAGTGGTGATATACCGGAAGATCTAAGCAGATCAATTTTCATAGCAGGTGCAAACGAATGCGAACTCCACTGAACAATCAGCTTAATGCGTCACATAACTCTTATGGTACCCTTCCACGAGGAATTGACTCTTCCTCTTGCTATATATAAATTACCTGCGTGACTTTCAGAGAGCAGTCAACAGGTGCAGTTAACGGAAGCAGTTAACGACAGCTACTAGTCAGGCAGCGTAATAATACCTTCGGACTTACTTATTTCTAAATTACTTATTATTAACACTTCTTTTGAATATCTTGTAATACTAATATACTGTTTTGAACCTACCTTCTGTTTCCGTGCTTTACTTCTGAAACAAAACCGGTCACTACCACTTTGAGGTGAAGTTTCGCCACAACTCTACAAGAAATTAGTAACGAAGATCCACGACAATAACAAAACCCATTGTCCGGATTCTGATGAATAGAGCGTGCAGGAGAATTAAATCAGAGATACGACAAGAACAATGCAGCTTCGTCAAGGATACAGGAACAATGAACGCTATATTTATGCTCAGAATGTTATCAGAAAAGACAATACAAAATGCAGCAAAACGTCAACCTGTGTTTTATAAATTACGCAAAGGCAGTTGACCAAGTACATTATAAAGACTTGTTAGAGCTGCTCGACAACTTTGACATATTCGGAAAAGACATTAGAATAATCAAGAATCTATACTGGCTCAAACCGCCTGCATGCGGACAGGAAATGACTTCAGCATATATACAAAAATAAAAAGAGGGTAAGACAAGAATGTGTCTTCTTATCGAATTAATTCGAGCTATACAGCGAAGCAATTTTGAGAGAACTAGAAGCCCTGCCAAGATTCGTCATAAGCGGCCACAATCCTAACAATATAAGACACGCAGATGACACGGAAAGAAAACTACAAGTCCTCCTTCATAAAGTAGAGGAGAAAAGCGAGAAGAAAGGACTAAACATAAACTACATGAAAACTGAATGCCTGGTCAGCAGCAAAAAGCGGAGCCCGAAATGCAAATTACAGATCCGAGATACTAAGATCAAGTAGAAACAGAAATTTCAATACCGAGGCAATGTTTTAACAGAGGACGGAAGGACACTGAGAACCGAAGGCCAGTTGACATGGCCAAAGAAGCATTCCAAAGCTGAGTAGATCATTTAGAAAAATGAAAAGAGTAATTGACTGTTATGCGACATGTCTTCCAATATGGCAGTGAATGCTGGACAATCTCCTCAAAGACGAAGGAACGATTTGAAGCAATCGAAATGTGGTTCTACAGAAGGATACTAAGGATACGATGAACCGAACATGTGAGCAACGACGACAAGGTTTTAGAGAGGATGGAAACAAAAATGAAAGTTATACTTAGTAATTTTCTGGGATACGTAAAGAGGAAGGAGACTTTCGAGAATTTAATACTTAGAGGACGAACAGTGAGAAAAAGAAACATGGAAAAACAACGCGTGACATTAGTATTACTCGTTCTTTCTGAGATGAGGTAGTATTTACAAAATACGCCTATAATCACTGGGCGATGTGCCCTCAAGGATAGATGGCCAAGTGTATATAGGCGTTGGTTAGTTCCAGTGACTTGACCTTAAGAGTTGTGAGTTCAATACCAGGCTACAGCAGTGGTGAACAAATAACTTAGAGAGTTGAGTTCAAGGGAGATAACCAGAGGGTATCCGGAAGTGGCATCGCACATGGAATGAGAACGATATATTTTATTAATCGAAATAAATTGTACAATTCGAAGTTACGAGCACCTGAGGAAGGCTGCAGTTTACAACGCCCAGAAGGTCGTGAAATGGCAATAAAGATAAAAACAACAGTCAGAAAATAGGAAACATTGTAAACGCGTGACGTTTTTGAATGACTGGACCTAATGGTTTGGTAGAGAAAATAAGTTAAGAGCTACAAAGGATAGGACGATGTGGAGAGCTATGATCACCTACGTCTTGAAGGAACACAACACATAAAGAAAGAAGAATGACCTTTTATCATCCTTTTTTGTCTCTGCTCTCTCCTCTATTCACCCAAACTCGTTACACAGGGTCATTTATCGTTTCTTCCTGACTGTCCTTCCTGCAATATGTCCTGTCAATATGACATTTTTCAAGGCCTCTTTTCTCCAAATGTGTGCCAGCCTCTTTCCGACTCCAAGCAAATAATTCTAGCTCCCATTTTCTTTAAGACATGCTCGTTACTCAGGTTTTTTGTTTATGGTGATTCCGTCTAGTTAAGTCCTTTTCTTCTATGTGCCGTGTCTCTGCAAGACGTGGGAGACTGTAATGAGGAATTGTAGTGCTTAGCTGTGTTTATATTTTTACTAGTCTTCCGATTCGCTGCTCTGCAATTCATTTGCACAAGCAAGTGTTAATTTGATCTCTCGCTGCTTTCCTTCTGCACGCATTGTCTTTAATACCTCCTGTAAGTGTTCAATTCTCCAAACCCTCTTTTCTCGCTACGTATCATAGGAATTTCAACTGTATCTTTGTATTATAAGTTTAAGTATTTTTTGTTTGTTTTTATTTTCCTTAAAAATACTTTCAAGTGGTTCATATGTTTTGTCCATGATAGTCTTAGCATCCTTCTATAAAATCAAAGTTCTGTTACTTCGAATCTCCACTTCATCTGTCGGGAAATGGACCAGCTGTATAGCAATTCAGCTCTTTTGTATTCGTCTCTAACGCAATTTTTCTGATTCTTAATACTTTGCTTAACTTTCGGAAGTCATCTTTCGATATTTTAATGCGACTTCGGATTTCGGTGTCACATTTTCCACTATCATTTTCTCTAATTCCTTGATTTTGAGATCTTTGATTCGTAGCTCTAGAATTTTTGGCAAAGTCACAAATTGAGCAAAATGATGCCATCGTCAAAAGACTGATAGACTGTTGTTTAAGGGAAAAAAAAGACACATTCCAATTGCACAGGAACATCACCAGGAACTTAAAACGTCTTTCAAGATATTAACCTTCCTTCTTCCTTTATTCAGATCAACCTTTAAAATAATCTCTCTCTCTCTCTCTATCTCTCTCACTCTCTCTCTCTCTCTCTCTCTATCTATCTATCTATCTATCTCACACACACACACACACACACACACACACACACACACACACACACACACACACACGGGACCGGAATAAGGCTGCACTTTCTAAAATAATCAATGAGTCCCGAGAAGAAACACCAGGCTACTTTTAGATTCAAACAATTATTTTCACTTACAAGTCTTGAAATTACTTTTCATCATTTCTACTGTTTTTATTTATACACCGGTGAGGCGAATTTTTTTATTCCGCCCTACTCCCAGAAGTATGACCAAATGAACAAACATCAGACGTTCTGAAATCTCTCCTTAATCAGGCCTCAAACAGCCCTGTGAATGCTGTTTATATATTCCAAATGCTTATGGAAATTAATTTCAATCAGTTTTACTAAGCGTAACACAGGATAAATGTTGTTGTGTATATTTTTCCATGAGAAATTCGTTCACTGAAAATAATTCCCGAAACATTTGTTTGAGAAAGAAAGAAAAAAGGTTAAAAAATATATTCTATGAAGATTACAACTAAATAATCAATAGATTCAGTAGTTAATGTTGCTTAATGTATTTTAAACGACTTTTCATAGATTTATTCTTTTTTTTTCTTTCTAGCCATATAGAAAATAATTGGGACATATTGATGACTATACAGACCGAGGCACATTGTCAAATCATTAGCCCTGACCCCTGACACCAATTCGCCTTAAATGGGAGAATGTCTAATCGAATATTTCCACATAGTTTTGGTTGTTTTGTTGTGAGGGCGTTCAATTGCATTGCTAATACAACAAACCGACAGATGATTAAAGAAAGACATTTCCTGTATAATGGGATATTAACGCTGCCTACGTTGTTCGTGACATACAATATTCCAAAGTTGATATATAACATAGATTCAGGTATTTCATGATATTATAAATCATTTGAATGAAATGATAAACGTGAAATTCGTAATAGAAGAGTTCAAACTGTGTGTGTTTCAGTATCTTCCGGCATGTTGACAAATTTCACAAAAATATAGGACCACCGATGACGAGGGCAATGAAGTTCCGGGAATGAATTAATTCAATATAATAACAAATACGATATTATTTCTTTATTCTTTTTATTTAATATCCTCTTAGACAATCGATATAACTAATTTATCTTTTCTTATTTCCGTTAAAATACGCCAGATTTTTCACTTGTGTCTGAAAATCTTTATCGATTTTCCCTTCACTTGAGATTTTATTCTTAAATTATTTATTTAAAAAATTGCGGCTAGAGACGAGATATTTTCTACAATTTATTTCTTTATTAGTTCTTTCTTTATTCACTTCTTATTTAATTTTTCTTTGTCAGTTTTAATTGTTATATATATATATATATACTACCGGCCACCCCATTTTTTTTAAAGAAATAATGTATTTCATACTTTTTTTGGTATTTATTGCCAAGTAAATAATTCTAAATTAAAATAGAATTGTTCTTTGTTATTAGTACTTTGCAAAATTTTACTCATTCGAATCACCCTAAATTTTCTTTATTCATTGATGAAACTGCAATATAGGTAATTTAAACTTATTTATAAATGGAACTTTGTCTCTCTCTCTCTCTCTCTCTCTCTCTCTCTCTCTCTCTCTCTGTGTGTGTGTGTGTGTGTGTGTGTGTGTGTGTCCGTTACCTATAGACTCCGAAACGGCTGAACCGATTTTCTTGAAAATTTACACAGTTGTACTATAAGCGTCTGCGAGTGTTCTTAGCTAGGTTTTGTGTCAAGATACCCTCGATAAATATCGAACATCGATCAACCTGTTGATTTAAGATATATTTATTATAATTTGTAATGATTTTTTTAAGGCTATTTGTGCAACTATAACTTAGTTTAAGTGTATTTTTGTTAAACATTTTACTTAGAGGTTTGTTAGTAGGGAAGTGTTTTTTAATTAAATTGAGGAACTTCTGCCCTAAATTGGTGTTTACCATTTGGTTGAAAGGAGGTGTATACCAACTGATTTTTCTATTTCTATTTTTCCTGTTATGGTTATAATTTGTTATATACTTGATGTCTTAGTTTTTGTAGCCACTTTTTTAAGGACTTATTGTAAAGACTTTTATGTTTATTAAATATTTCTTCACTGGAAGAGTTTTTGCTAATTCTATATTCTATGGAGGAGGGTATATGTTTGATTATACTTGAGGGGGTGATTTGACTTTAGGTGGATGCATAATGAATATTCATTGGGTTTTATGTATGGTTGGTAATTATTATTTACTAAGTTTAGTGTTACATTGAGGAAGTTTACTACTTTTAAATTAATGTTGACTATTACTTTTAGATTTAAACTTTTGAATTCTCTGTGGATAAGTTTTCTTATTTTGTATGTTTTAAAATGTGTAGAATTTTGTACGAACATAAGACCATCATCTCTCTATAACCCTATGTCTTCTGTGTTTATGTCATGGTGTGTAGTAAGATTGTATAGTGCAAATAAGCCAATGAGATCGGAAGACTTAGCAGAGTCTAATGCACCCATTGTAATGTCAAATTAGTTAATAGAGTTATTTTTATCCATTGTTCTTGATTATGGATAGGAACAGATGTCTTAGCAGCCATTATTATATTATATTCATCCTTGGTTAAGTCCGGATAATATGTGGCGAATTCCAGTGCCAAAGTGAAGAGGTCTTTGGATATTAACGGGTCAACTGTCAAATTGGACCAAACATACTTTTAGCCATTATCAAGAATTATTCTTTTTTTTTTTACTTGTAAGTAAATATATGTTTACCCGTATAGAGTCATATGTAAATAAGTAAATATATGTTTATTTGTATAGAGTCATATGTATGTTATGTTCCGAACACAGTAAGCACATTCTTACCGTATTCATAATTGATATTACCACTTGTAGGATTTCTCTTTTTTGTATATATATACCTCGGGGTGGTGTAATGGTTAGCAAGCTCGTCTCGCTAAAATCTTTATAACTGAGTAGTGAGTTCGATCCTCACTGAGTACCCCCTACTTTCGGCCGTATGTTACGTCTAAGCTACACTTGAAAATCACCTTCCTCCATGTTTGGGAGTTGGGCGCAGGACTAACAACCCTGCCCCATAAAAATACAGTTGTTACGGAAACAGCAAAAACGCTGCCCTACACACCATTTGGTGTAAGGAAAGGTTTATTATATATATATATATATATATATACTATGCTTTTAAGAGTCTCAAAGATTGGGCGGATTGAGAGTTTGCGTGGACATTAGTCACACCCGTCATAAAATTATATATTTCAAAATTCTTTGACTGTTTTCGGGCATTATGGAAAGTTTTATTACTCGAAGAAGCTGTATTTATCTGACGAAACAAATAGTGATGGTGTCGTCCAGTTGTCAGCTTTTATTTGTCTTTCTAGGATACGTTTAGTTGTTTTAGCCTCATGAAAGAGATTTTTAGCGTTGCTTAGCGGAAGAAATACAGGTATTCAGTGTTCACGATGACCGTCAGCATCTCTAATTCAGAAATGACGGCTCTGTGTCTTTTTGATCGAGAAAAAGCCTTTTGTAAATTTACAGTCGTTATCTTCTGTTAGAAATAGCTAATTATGATAATTTTATGTTAATGGTTTATTTCTTTGTTCAATATTTTAATCTTTGACAACCAGAAAATATATGACATTACATCTTGGTCTTATGTTCTTGCCTGCTTTGGGCATGTCGAATGTTTAGGAGCCTGAACACATTTTCCACCAACGAAACAAACGACGCGAGCAAAATGAATGGCTCAGGTCCATGGGTGATACAAGCAATCTAACCGTCTGGAACACTAGGGTTTCGATAGTGTGCTCCTGTATTTAGAGATGGTGACCAAACCTTTCTGCGAGTTAAATATGTGCGCACATCTACCCTAAAATACATTACAATATCTGCACTGATTTGCATATTATAAATATTATATATCAGTACGTACTTTTCTACTTCCTATATGCATGTGTTCTGTAAAAGGTTTTTCGCGAGCCAAAATATATGAATATAAAAATGTTTAAAAGTTAAAACAAAACGGATTATAAAAACCATTTATTATTTAAAAATTATACATAAGTTACCAAGTGCACTCAAATAATAAAAAAGGAAATAAATATATATATAAACAAGTCTTTTTTGTCTTTATTCATAGGTTTTTCTTACTTTATTATTGCAAGGATTTAATAAACAATATACACGACAATAAATATCCATAAACAGATTTAAATAAATAAACCTTTTTGTTTTGATTTATATATCCTTTTCTTTCTTTATTATTAAAAAGATTTTTAAGAACATACAAGTCCAATTATTATTACAAAGATTTATTAATCAACATATTAGATCAATTAACATAAATATATTTAAAGACATGAAAAACTTCAACAATAACAACGTTTACTTAATTTTATTTATTGGGCAAAATTACAGTGAAATTATTTATAGAAAAGACAGAGAGAAGCTACATTACGGCAATGAGGAAGTATCTGAAACCGAGATACAAGGTTAGGGCCAATAATATTGCTGATTCTGTTTTTTTGGTTTTATCAAGAATTTCTAAATATACAACAATAGTTCCAGGCCATATGTAGCAGAAATATTCTTGCATGGACAAATAGACTTATAAATATGTAAACATTCATTTCATATCCTTTTTTCGACATCCCCTGTACCGTGTTTTGTTTTTTTGTTTTTTTGTTTTTTTTATTGTCTTTGTATTTTTTCTCTCTCACTGTAACACCCTCCGCATCAGTGGTAGCCTTGTCTTGCTTGGGGTGAAAGGATTATAAATATCATTTTTTTTTAAATATGTAAAATAGATTCAGGAGATAAGGATTGAATAGCATGGCACAGTGAACAAATACTCTTAGCAGCAGACCGAGCAATCTATCCAGGAGAGTGATTCTCCTACAAGTCGGGTAGTATCAGCCATGCTGATAGAAGACAAAGCGTTATCTTTCATATGATTGACAGAATTTCCCTTTTGAAGGCTTTAAAAGCAACAAGACATCCTTTGTCTTAGTTAACAACAGACTGAGATTTGAGATTATCAAGAATTTAATTGATAAAATCTCATTCCTTTAATCTGTAAGAAAGAAATTAACTGCGAGGCTCGATGATTAGAACGTCAGTTGGGACGAAAGTTAAGAAGCAATACAGTGGGTACACCACAAAGTTACATCTCTCTTTTTGCTGTCGCCATAATGTTACACAAAAAAACGAAACTGGTAATAAAAAAACTGTTGACAGTTGCGAGATCAAATGCAGGGATGATGCGGTGTTGAAAGTTAAGAAACTATTGTATGTTATTTTTGTTTATGGTTTGAGAACATTGGCCGTCGCTGGTGTTGTATCATGAAAGTAATGTATTGCTTTCTAGGCTAATATGCAGCTGAGATCTTTCACCGTATTTTTTACATTTGAGGAAATCTCATAGAAAACAAATAAAGAAAAAACAAACCAAGGCCGATGAGTTTGGTGAGAGATATTGAATAAACAGTATATAAGAAAGAAACTATGTTGAAAGAGAATAACATCAAAATGACAAACTATTTAAAGCCAATCCATCGGAAAAATATAGATAATTAAATCTAAATAGTGAGTTGATGAAAACTGAATAGAATTTATTATACAACTCGCAAAAATTTTATGGAAAGTCACTTAATATTGGGTACAAAGTTTTGCCATGCATCGTCAAAATAACAAGAAAAGGATTAAGTTTTGCCCATAAATTACTTAAGAAGAATTTTAAGAAACAAAATAAGAAAGAGGATACGAGAGATATGACTGCTAAAATAAAATTCGGTAGGGTAATGTAAACCTCCTTGACGAATCCGCACTGTTCTCCAATCTTTGGCTTGATTCCACTGCGTGCTCTTTTCATCAAATTCCGGATGATGAGTTTAGTTATGTGGCTCATTAAACTGATTGTTCGGTTGGAGTTCATATTCGTTTGCACCTGGTTTCTTAGGCAGTGCTATAAAAATCGGAGTATAAAGAGATAAGAAAAATTCGTTGGAAACAACGAAAAGAATAATGGACTGTTATTGATATTTGTCCTTCAATATGGCAGCGAATGCTGAACAATATTGTCAAAGATGAAGGAAAGATTTGAAACAAACAAAATGTGGTTAGACAGAAGGACGTTAAGTATACCATGGACCCCGAATATGTAAGCAATTTTAGAAGAGGATGGAAACGAAAATGAAAGTTATATGTAGCATCAGGAAGAGACAGCCGAAGTTCCTGGAGCACGCAATGAGGAAGGAGGGATTGGAGAACATGATACTCACAGGACGGATAGAGGGGGGAAAGGGTAGGAGAAAGCAACGCGTGAAATACTTGATGGCTTGAGCAAGAGAAAGGCAGGGTAGGGTTTGAGTGGGATAACAAGAGCTACAAGGGATAGGGAGATTTGGAAGGCTATGATCGCCTAAATCTTGAAGAGGAAAAGAAAACTTACACCGCACCATTGCAAAACGTTATTGAGTGAGAAATCTTTTGGATTTTTCATAACAGTCACAATCAGCGGGAATTTATTTACCAAACAAAATGGTGGATTGGCAACAGAAGTCACGCAAATGTAACAGGAAATACTTCTGGTTCCATATATTTAAACGAAAGAGTTGTGAAACGTGTGTCTTTTTAAACTTTTAATCCAATTTTTTTATTCAAATGTAACCCTCCAGCTATGGATTAAATAGCAGGACAGACTGGGTTCTATAGCTTTAGTTGGCAACCAGTCTACCGCAGAAAGTAATGGCAACCTACTGCGGGATAATCTTCTACCCAATTAGTCATGTCTCTTTCGAGACATGATCGCCCAAGCGTGTATCCCGTATGGCACTTAACTGACTGACTGAATCCAACTCGTAATAACTTATTTTAGAATATATCTAATGAAAATTGATGATAAAATGCGCAAAACCTGTAAATATTTAAATCTTTATTACGTGAAATGCTTTTGTGATTTTATTGGAATCATTTAAATAGCAAAAATATAGCAAAGATTGTCAACACAATTATTAAAAATCATTAAAAATGGTGAAGTTGCTATAAAATTGAATATAGTTCTAGAATATTAATCAATGATATTCAATGTTTTTCTTTAATATTTCCAGATCCTTAACAGTTATCGAACCAGTGATAGCGAATAGTTTGTTCTGCTACATTTTCCTATCTGAAACCTTTAATGAACAAATGATATTAAGTATTTTCTTCCTCCCCATATCCCATATTCTTATTCAAAATGATGTGCCTCTTCCTTTTTCATATCCTCAATCGTCAACAAACCAATGATTACTCAATATTTTGTCCCTTTTCCTGCTGAGTGTAATAATAGGCCATGATGTTTCTACTATTATCATCGTGGAAAATTGCACCACTTTCTAAATACAGAGTCTCCATCGTTCACGATGAGGTCATTCTTTTTTTTTGGGGGGGGGGGGGATCCAAAAAACAGAAATGTGTGAAGATGAACAACTAAGTCCAGAGAGAAGGACAATCAGACAGATCGAAAGAAGATTATCCTTCTTTATTCTTAATCATTAACGAACTAATGATATTCATTATTTTGTTCCCCTGCCTTTTCATAACTTTAAACATTAAGGACATTCGGTCTTTACTATTTTTATTTCCTTAAACTTTGGCAGACAAATGATCTTCAATATTTCCTTCCTCTCCAATTTTATATCCTTAACGAATGAATGATATTCAATATTTCCTTCCTCTCCAATTTTATATCCTTAACGAATGAATGATATTCAATATTTCCTTCCTCTCCAATTTTATATCCTTAACGAATGAATGATATTCAATATTTCCTTCCTCTCCAATTTTATATCCTTAACGAATGAATGATATTCAATATTTATATAATTTCCATTTTCCATATCCTTTATCGAACCCGTAATATTCTATATTTTATTCTTCTTTATTCTACATACCCATCATCGTAAACCAACTGGTGATATTGAATACTAATATATCTTCACTTTTTACGTCCTTAATTATTAACGAACGAGTTACATCCAATACCATACACTGTTACTTTACTTTCTTTTCTTTCTTTTTTTTTTTTCCATATCTTTAACTGGCAATGAATCCATGGTTTTCAATATTTTTCCTCTTTTTCTTTCAGTTCATAAACAATTAACGAACCAGTGATATTTGATATTTTCCTCAAACTTTAAGAATCTTAAATGTATTCATGATATTAAGTATTTTCTCCTCCTTTTTCATACCCTTAATTGTTTTCAATTTAATGATATTCAATATTTTCTATTTCATATCTTCAAACATTCAGGAAGAGAAAATATTTTTCTCTTCCTCTCAATTTTTCCTACCCTAGTCAGTTAATAAACCAATGATGTTCGCTATTTTGTTTCCCTCCTGCTTTTCATATCGTTAACCGATAAAAAATCCAATGATATTCATACCAATCTACTTAAGGCCTAAATTTTCAAATAAGTTGTCTTACATTTTGGGATCGAATTTGTGGCTAATCTGCCCAAATTCCAGCAATTGAAAGTAATTTATGAACAAAACAGAACACAACTTAAACTTCGGTCATTTTACCCAAATGTTGATTTCAATGTGCAATATCTTATGAAAAAAATGGAAAATACAATTACAAATCATGAAACAAACGCATCCTACGAAAGTGACTAGGTGATGTTCATATATATATATATATATATATATATATATATATATATATTAGAATATGTCTGTATTCACTCGTATATATATATATATATATATATATATATATATATATATATATATATCAGAATGCAGTTTGGGTATAGAAGAATCCAAAGGAGTATCCTGTACATCCAGTGGTAGGATAACTCTCTAAGAGAGCTCTAAACATATATGCATATAAATACACATAGAGCAAATATAAGAAAAATTAAGACAGACACGTTATTTCATGGTGAATCGGAAGTATAGCCCTATTTCAGGCGAACATCGTCAGCTTCCGTCTTTAAATAGGCCTATACTTCCGATTCACCATGAAATAACGTGTCTGTCTTAGTTTTTCTTATATATATATGCAAATTAGTACTTAAATTATTTTTATTTTGGAATTGATTGTTGTGTTGTAAGTTGGCTTGGGAAAGGAGTAATTCTATCAGGAAATGAGATACTGGAAAGAATCCAAGGCGCAAGTTTATATTTTGATATGGTTCGATAGCGGCATTTTTGATAATTTTCATTTTAAGTAAGTTACTTTCTTTTCCAATAGGTGTGCCATTCATTAGATCAAAGATGTGGTTGAATTTATTTCGTTGTATAACTTGGTCAATAGGTCTCGCATAATCAGACTGGTAGTTACATTAAAGAGTTTCTCACTGCTTATCACTGTAATTTCTACCAAACATTTTCTAGATAGAATAAGCAGTTCTATACTCATACTCCCCCCACCCCACCCCCAAAAAACAATAGTAAGCATCCAATGGTAAGGAAACCAGGGCTGGTATTGGAAGAAGTTTTGGTAAAAAAGATAGTAAGAAGGATGGTAAGAAAGATGTCCCAAAATGCTAATTACAGGTGGTGGATACTAAAATCAAGCAGATACAAAAATTTAAATACTTGGGAAGTGTCCTAACAGAAGACGGAATGTGCAACACTGAGATTCGAAAGCGAATTGGGATAGTGAAGGATGCATTCGAGAAACTGAGCAGAGTATTAAGAGACAGGAAAATTTCGCTAGAAACAAAGAAGAGAGTACTGGATTGCTATGTGATGTCGGTTCTTCAGTATAGCAGTAAATGCTTCATCGAAGATGAAGGAAAAACTTGAAATGTAATTCTTCAGAAGGATGCTGCAGAAACCATGGGTCGAGCATGTGAGCAATGATGACGTTTTGCAACGGATGGAAACTAAAAAGAAATTAATACTGAGACCCTAGAAGAGTTAGCTAAAGCTCCTGGGAGATGTAATGAGGAAAGAGGGCTTGGAGAATCTGATGTTCACAGGTCAGATAAGAGGTAAAGAGAGACGGCGGAAAGCAGCGTGTAACATACTTGACGAACTTGAGCAAGTGGATGGCAGTGCGGGTTTGAGTAGAGTAACAGGATAAAGCGTGCTAAGAGCCCCCAGAGATAGGGATGCGTAGAGGGGCATGATTGCCTACGTCCTGAAAGAACATGGCAAAGTGAAGAAGAAGAAGAAGAAGAAGAAGAAGAAGAAGAAGAAGAAGAATGTCATTTGTTATGAAGTGTTAAACCAAAGCGAAACAGTTACATTTCATGAGCAACATTAATTATTCCCGAAATTCCTCATGTAAAGATTATGCAACAAAATATAGGAATTTTGTCTCATCCTTCTAACTCTTCTGAACTCGCTTCATCTGACTGACATCTTTTCAAATCATTGTAATATATTTTTAGAGAAAAACATTTATTAATTCTGAAACAAGCAATGTCAGTTTTAATAAAACTGACATTGCTTGTTTCTTTAAATTGAAACCTGAAAAACCTTCTGATGTAGTGATCAACAAGTTGCCAAAAAGATGGGATTCTTTTATCAATACTGAGGGAAAATATCGTTATTAAATGAAGACCAAAGAAGCGTTTACTTATTTTCTGCCTTTTCTTTCCAAAGGAATATACACGGTGGGGTGGGACAGGTGTTGAGCACAGCCTATTATGGCGATGGTGGAGGTAATAAAGCGGTGCTTGATCTATAATAATAAAGCTAAAAGTTACAGTTATAATAAATACACCTTTCCTATTCATTATTTAGGACAACTGATTTGCATGCACGAGTTAATCAAGAGCTGATTGAATGTAAGTTTTCAATCTCCTCTTGAAGATTTCCTCGTTTATGAAATTCAGCTCTATGGTAAACGCTGAGGTAGAAATTACATATTTATTAATATATATATATATATATATATATATATATATATATATATATATATATAATTCGAAATTTATGTTCGGATGATTATTTCTGCGAATTGAATTCACTTCATCAGCGATCTTTATTAACAGTTCGTGGAAGTGATCATACGATCATAAATATGGAATTTTTTCTAAGTAAAAATACATATTGGCTCTGTAAATAAATCATTTTAATTATATTGAACCCTCTAGAGAGATCAGTTTAATATTTATTTTTTAACAATTAATATTAATAGGATCTCCTTTGGGATTTTACCATCAAGCTGCTTCCTTTTATATATATATATATATATATATATATATATATATATATATATATATATAAGAAAAAATTAAGGCAGGCACGTTATTTCATGGTAAAGATAAACTAAACTATCGTCCCGTTCACACGACACCCACGTCTATTGAACAGGTGAAGAGGCTCATCCCTTGTTTCCTGTTTAGGATGCGGTTTCCGGTTTTCTCTTTTCCAATCTCTTCAATCTTATGTAGCCCCCCTGCACATCAGTGGCGTTACCGCCTTGCTCGGGGTGATATGATTAAAAAAAAATCGGAAGTTTAGACCTATTACAAGCGAACCATCATCAGCTTCCGTCTTTATTGTACAGAAAATTTTACACGAATGAATTCTTTTGAGGGGAATTTCATTTGTGTAAAATCTTCTGTACAATAAAGACGGAAGCTGATGATGGTTCGCTTGAAATAGGTCTAAACTTCCGATTTACCATGAAATAACATGTCTGCCTTAATTTTTTATATTTGCTCTATATGTATTTATATACATATATATTTAGAGCTCTCTTAGAGAGTTATCCTACCACTTCATGTACAGGATACTCCTTTATATTCTTCTATATCTACACCGCATGCTTATATATATATATATATATATATATATATATATATGTTATCCTACATCTATAACACGACTCTGAGTTTCATGCTCTATGTAATCATCTAGAAAATATTATTGACTTAATGGGATTTAAATTTCTGGTTATATATTATCGATTTTCTGCACTACTGTAAGAACTGCAACCTTGAAACTTCTGAATATCGTTTCTTATGTCTTTGTCTATGAGTATATCAAATTTGATTAAAATCGGAAAACTCCTTCTATAACCCGATTTTTTCGATTATCGATTTTCGATATTTATCGGGGGTACCTCGACACAAAACCTAGCTAAGAACATTCGCAGACGCTTATAGTACAACCGTGTAAATTTTCAAGAAAATCGGTTCACCCGTTTCGGAGTCTATAGGTAACGGACACACACACACACAGATACACACATATACACACACACATAGACTAAGTTCCATTTATAAATAAGTTTAGATTTGATTTATATCCTTTCAAATGGGAACATCAAGTGACAATGTCGATGGATTGAGATTTTAAAAGATGGCATTAGTAAACTGGTATACACAGAGACACACACAGACACACACACGCATATATATGTAAACTTAAGTCACAACTTATTAGAAACACCTACCTATTTGACTGTATCGAATTTATTTTCGTTTCTCTAAAACTAATAATCGATGACTGCTAGTAAAACATTTCTAAACCAACTGACTCTATCTGGTGCTAGTTTTGTGACAACTGCGTACAATGTGGGAGGTTGCTTCATCTTACTGAGGCAATTCAGCGGAAAACATCGCAGATATGAAAGTGGTTATAAGATCTTTGTATGGCGCACCTGTCAAGACAAAATCCAGTTTCATTCGTTCAGTCGGGATATGATTTGTTGCAATTTGACTCTACAATGGCCGACCACCCCGTCCTTGCAATAGTTGTGGAAGCACGCAGTCTTTACGCGCTGTCGATAATTCCTTATATAATTGTATAATTTTAAGTGATTTTCAAGATGAGTAGAGATTTCTCTAAACTTGAGGAATACAAGTATTTTTGTCGGGTAAATTAGCGGAAATATTAACAAGTGGAAAATAAAGGTGAAGAGTACAATGAGGGCAAAATTATTTTTAAGCGAATTTATCAATGCGATTCTACTCAAAATATTTGTCAGTGGGAATTTGACGATATGCGACCCTCGTTCGAAATGTGACCTTGAGAATTTCCTGTGTACTGGATTACCAGAACAGTTGATAAGAGCAAGCAGACAATAACAGGGAGTGGGTTTTTTCTCTTCTATTGGAAGTCGAAATGGTTAAATGTAATTGTTTCCATTTCGAGCTGGTAAGTGTTATACAGTGAGGGAAATAGAACCTTATTCACCTCTTTCCCACCCCGATCTGGGTTCCTGTTTAACAAAATCAGAGTGCAAAACGAAATTAGTGAGTTCGGTTCCCTTGTTTTGGAATGAGAGGTCGGAAAGAGATTTGGATGTCAGATTGAATAACACGGTCGGACTGAAACGGGCCTGCTGCTAGGAAAAGAACGGGAGAGAGATATTGCAGGGGACACTCAGTTCAAATTCAACCAACTGGGAGTTGATAAAAACGTCGTCTCGTAGAAATAATTAAACACGAATACTATCGTGCTACTGAAATATTAGCCAACTGATATTTCTTTTTCGTCACTTACTTTGGCTTGCTTGTAATTTTGTGATTATTCGATATATATAAATATATGTTGTTGCGGTCCTAAATCTGGTTTTCATTATATACCAATCCCTCGCATGTCTGGACCAGCCTCGTCAAGTGGTTAAAAGCAGTCCTGCTTTGGCTAATCTGAGATCAACAACACAATGTGGGCGGAATCGATTAAAGGTCAGGGCGGTTGACTGGACACAGCCAGTGTTCGTGTGATATAATATCACGTTTAGAATTTTAAACAACTCTCTCTCTCTCTCTCTCTCTCTCTCTCTCTCTCTCTCTCTCTCTCTCTCTCTCTCTCTCTCCAATAATTGTCGATCTGACTAAATGACATGGTACTAGTTTTCGGTTAAATTTCAATATGTAAGAATAAAGATGCAGTAATCAATGCGGTAGGTTTAATACTGGTGCCAGTGTTGGTTAATGTTGGTGAATACTAAGCAGCACATTGTCTGGTGTGTTGAGAATTGAATTGGAATTTGATTTAATTCGGTGTTCCCATTTGTTAGACAGTTACTCTCCTTACCACTTGCCAAATAGTCGTGTTCTTTCAGTTTTCACGCGTTGCTGATGTCTCTCCAGAATTCCTTATCTGTTGCCTGAAGTAATAAAACCTCAAAGAACTGACATAGGGAGCATCATTATTCAACAAGGATTCATGACCAAACAATTTTCAGTCATGTAAGCATTCTATCGCTGCCATAGTTACGCAACTTCTTTACATATGACGTCATATATGTCTCATGGCTGTTTTATTGCTGCGAATGGTGAACGATGAAAAGATTATGAAGGTTACGGTTGGGTAGATTGATTTTACATGTCAACTGTTGTGTCATTCAATGTCATTTTTAGTCTTCTTCTTGCATTTGAAAGGATGTGCGTTGTGGTGCAGTGGATATCGGTTCGGAAGGAGAAATCGGGGAGCTGAGTTCGAATTCCAGTTGAATTCGTTGCATTCACTTAAGCGCAAAAACCCTTAAAAAAGATATTAATCCGTCTCTTCCCTCCAGTTACAGGTTAAATAACAGAACAGATTGGGTTCTATACCCTTGGCTGGCAACCAGTCTACCGCAGAAATTAATGGCAACCTACTGCGGGATAATCTTCTGCCCAGTCAGTCGTGTCTCTTTCGAGACATGATCGCCCAAGCGTGTGTCACATATGATACTTAACTGACTGACTATATATAATAGTTAGAAACATGATTAAGGTTTCTACTGGGCATAAAGTGGGGGATCAGTTTTATATTCTTATGAAGTTAGAAACTGATTCTCCACTAATTACTACTAAATAATATAACACATCACTTTCTCCCTCTAGCTATTAGTCAAATAATAGGACAAATTGGTTTCTATAGCATTGGCTGGCAACCAGTCTACCGCAGAAAGCAATGACAACCTACTGCGGGATAATCTTCTGCCCAGTCTCTTTCGAAACATGATCGCCCAAACGTGGATCACGCATAGCGCTTAACTGACTGACTGAATTTTTTATATTGTGTCTGTAAGTATTTGTCTTGTTTTGGGATAGGCAAATTATGGCAATTTATATTTGAGCTCATTTGTTTTGTTCGAGTATAAGTAAAAACTGATCATTTACATGTGTTTCTTTAAACGAGTCTGATTCAAAGATAGATAAATATTGATAATTTATATTTGAGTCTATAAGCATTTGTCTGGTTAGACGATAGATAAATATTGAACAGTTATCTGTTTGAGTCTAAAAATGTTTGTTTGGTTTGGGGATAGGTAAATACTGATAATTTATATTGAGTTATTAGTCTGTTTTGGGAATAGGTATACATTGATAATTTATTTTGAGTATGTAAATTTGTCTTCATCAAGGATAGAAAAATATTGACAATTTATATTTGAAAATTTATGCATTTGCCTGTTTCGAGGGTAGATAGATAAATATTGATAATTTATACTTGAGTCTGTAATATTTTGTCTTGTTCGTGGATAGGTAAATATTGATAATTTATCCTGAGTCTGTAAATTTGTCTTAATCGAGGATAGGTTAATATTAATAATTTATATTGAGTGTGTAAATTTGTCTCATTTAAAGATAGATAAATATTGATAATTTATAGTGAGTCTGTAAATTTGTCTGGATCGAGGATAGATAAATATTAATAATTTATATTGAGTGTGTAACTTTGTCTCATAAGATAGGAGATAGGTAAATATTGATAATTTATATTTGAGTCAATAAGCTTTTGTCTGGTTCGTGTATATGTAAATACATAACATTTACATTTGTCTGGTTCGAGAATAGATATTTGAGTCCATAAGCATTTGTTTGGTTTGAGGACAGGTAAACATTGATAATTTTTATTGAGTGTGTAAATTTGTTTGGATCGAGGATAAATAAAAATTAATCTTTATATTGTGTCTATGCATTTTTCTGATTCGAAGATATGTAAATATTGAAGATTTATATTGGAGTCTATAAGTATTTGTCTCATTCGTGGATATGCATATATTGATAATTTATATTTGTGCCTGTAAACTTGTGCCTGGTTTGAGGATAGGTAAATATTGATAATTTATATTGATTCTGTACATTTGTCTGGATCGTGGACAGATAAATATTGGTCATTTATATTTGAACTAATATGCATTTACACGGTGGCCATTTTGTTAAGGAGAACTTCTCTATATGCAGGGAATTGAGTCGGCTTTTTCTAGGCCTCACCGACAGTGTAATTTCATGTGTCTAATTTTCTTTGTCATCATTTTCGCTAAATCAGATCAAACATTACCTAATTCGTGGTGAGAAATTCGATTAGTTCGTTAATATAACAACCATCTTTCTAAGCTCGAGATTGGTTCCTAGATGTGTTCCAACCAATGATAATATTGAAGGTCAGATAATTTTTCTAAAATATATCTGTTGTGGGATCTCCCCCTTTTTTATATGACAATGGACTCGACTAAGTGTATATATAATCCTGTCATAGAGAGAACAGTAGAAGATCTGGAATCTCAGATGTAGTTGCAGTTTACCGTGAAGAGTAATCGTAGAGATCCGTTACAGTTATCGAAGCGTTCCGACAGATACTGAAGCTACCCAGAGATCAGATTAGCTCTGAGCTCCACTCAGCTAGAATAAGTTACCCGGACATACTATTTCACTTCAAGAATTGTATATATTTATTTCTACTAATAGTATTCCTGAAATGACTAACACGCGTTCCAGTTTGTGTATTACGTTCAATATAACCTACTTTCTATCTCCATACCGGTTTTTGTCGTTCATTATTTTAGCGGTTCCTCCTCCGGAATCCACAACAATATCCTTCTCATGTGCCATATTCTCTTCAAGATGTAGGTAATCATGGTTTTCCATAACTTCCGATCCTTCCTTGCTCTACGATGTCTCTTCACTCACCACCATTTATAAGATTCTAAGGTTACTCAATGATTAACTCTCTTTTTGTCTTCGCTATGTCTTGAGAGTTTCAAACTTTCGAAGCCAATTTTCTTCATATCCCAGAATTTTAATTGTCTCATTCTGATTCCAAGTACAGGGTACTTTTTGTTTCTATTTTCATTAAAATTCCCTTAGTCCTCTGTCTTCTCTTATTTTCCAGCTCTTACCGTCATAAAAGAGAACACATTAAATAACAGTTGAATACTCTTTGTTTCCAGTGACATTTTCCTGTTTCTTAATATTTTGTTTAGTTTTTGGAATGAATGTTTTCGATATTGGCTATAAAGATCATTCTATGTTCAATTCATTATCGTTTTTGTTTTTATTTTCAGGATCTCGTTGCTTGGCTCACCCTCGGAACATATCATATACCTCGGTCTGAGGACATACCGAACGTACCGACCCCTGAGACGGAACTCTCATTTATGCTGACTCCCTTTAATTATTTCCCTGAGGACCCTTCCGTCAGCGCTCGCAATGCCGTGAGGCTCACCCCGAACAAGAAGAAGAATGCTGTAGTCAACGTTGAAAATTTTGGAAACTCTGACCCGAAGCCCTGCGTGATGCCAACCTTATCAATCAAATCATTAAAGAGTTCTTCGATATTCAAGACGTGACCATTGAGGAAGAGGAATTTCTGACAATATAAAACTTAAGAGAGAAACAAATCGATGAACAGGAACAATACATTCGTTAATGAAATAGACATTATTTTTACTACAATATGATTAATTCACTGATGTTCATTCGTACATGTGTTTTGAAAGCGCGAAAATTTTTACTTCAACCATATTTACAAATATATGAATGTATTTATATATGCTGGAAAATGATACGGAAAAACACAAACAAGACGAAAAGAAATTATTCAATGAAGAAGGGAAAGTTCATGGGAATTTATAATTTTATTACTGAAGTTTCGAGATTCAACACGGTCTTCTTTAGAGAGCCAAAGGGATTTTTATGACAGTTATAACAGGAAGAATGTGAGGACACGAAATAAAAAAAAGAAAAAACACAGTTAGAATGATACGAAGTAAAAGAAAAAATGAGGCTAGAATCTAAATGAAAGTGAGGATTCAAAGTAAAAAAAAAGACAAAGAAATAGTGACAACATGAAAGAAAGAAAGAAAGAAAGAAAGAAAGAAAGAAAGAAAGAAATTGTGTTTTCATATATTTTTTAATTCCTGGGCGAAATGACATTTGAGTGCGCATGAAGGGTTCGGTATTTGGAAAGCATTTTGTAAGAAAAGTGATTTGAAAAACGAATCGGGAGAAAGAAAAGGGCGAGCAAAAGAAATAAAAGGGATGTTGGACTCAACCTCGATAGGCGCGGTCCAATAAGGGTTCATAAATAGATCCAGTGTGAACGCGAAACTTCAGCGATAAACAAAAACAGTATTATCCCAGAAAGTTATGGTTCTACTTCTGAGATGACAGAAGTATATGTATAATGAATATATATATATATATATATATATATATATATATATATATATATATACTTGTATGTGTGTGCTCGCGCGTGCGTGTGTCTGCGTGCGTGTGTCTGCGTGCGTGTGTCTGTGCGCGTGCAGATGTGAAGAATGCTGAAAAGTTATAATAGGATTTTACTCAAATTCTGATCTATTGGTCAAATGAAGTGGGTCGCGCGGAGAACTTTTAACCCTACCCATATGTAAGCCCGAAATTATTGGTACCCTTTAAAACTGATCTTTTAAATATTTTCATTAAATGATTTTTTTACGTGACTCAAACTGACATCTAAAGAAAGAATCTTTACTTTGGAAAGACGGAGAAAACCTGTCGTTTATTGAACTATTATTTTCTGTTTGATCCCAAAAGACATGCTTCTAATTGTTCAGAAACACATTTTAATAACTAGTTGCAAGGTCTTTATTCGCCACCACAACTGTTACCCTGTTCTCATACTTCATTACCAGATTCCGTGTGTTTTCCACAGAGATTTTAGCCCACTCTTCTGCTAATATCTTCAGATTCTTAAGTCTGAAAGACTTCTTCGTCATTACTCGTGTCGTCAAGTCTCTATAAATTCTCAGTAATGTCTGCGTTCTGTTTTGGCCGTTCTAAACCATTTGCAGTATTTTCCATGAACTATTTCTTGATCAATTTTTAAACAGTTTTTAGGTTATTTTCTTGTTAAAAGGCCCAATGATGTTCCATTCCAAGTTTGTCGGTCGAATGTTTGCTATTCTAATACCAAATCTGAATATACTGTTTTTTTTCTTGCTTCCATGATCACAAAATCAGTCAGACATGTTGACTGAAAAAAATAGTGCTTTTTCTATTGAAAGTATAAACCACTTTATTAACAAAGAAAAAACCAAATTTCTTTCGAAGGGATTTAATTTTTGCTTCATGTATGCAAAGAATCGATGCTCTAAAGCTTCAAAAACCTTATCAAGAGGATGGCTAACAAAAGTTAGACGAGATCTTGCGTAACTGGTTTGTAGTGTTGAAGCCCTCATTAGTCGTCTTCCATAGCGGCTTGACTTATGCAATATTTACTGGTGGGTCAGCTGATATATTTCGGTATCAGACCTTCAAACCGGTCAATATATAGATCCTAGTGATCTTCGGACGATGTCTCTAGAGACTTTTATTATGGCACGTGGTAATATGTTGGGTTTCCTTCCTCGTCTTTCAGCTTTCAGCGGTGATGGCATTCTTGAATGTCTTCCAAATATATTGAAAATTTGGACTTCAAACTGATTGGATATGGCTTTCTAACCTTTCCTTTCATTGTGAGGAGTTATAATGTTTGACCCGTGGTCATCACTAAGTTGTAAATATTATCTATGGCGAATGTTTTTCTCCTGACAAGAAATAGCAATGATTACAAATGCTACTCTCGATTTAATTCTAGTTAAAAAGTAGACAATAATGAGGAAATGACCTTGACGTATTTAAATTCCTTTTAAAGAATATGAGGAACGATCTAAAGTAACAAAAAAAATCGAAACCGTTCCTATATTGATCACTTCTATTCTGTTCCGAAAAGGACATACATAAATAATTCTCTCCATAAAGATGGAATTAAACTGAAAGTAAATATTGCATTGAAATTTAGTTTTTCTTCATTTTCTTCGTCTATTGTTTCATTCACTCTTCTTTCTTTAGATAAAAGTTTGAGTCGATAAAAATCAATTGCTTTGTTAAATATCATTTTAATCTTTAAATTAGCAGGGGGTGAATAATTTCAGGTACAATTGTATTAATTCGCGACAGGAAGCTCGGTAGTTCTAACCACCACCACCACCCCCCGCTTCCCCCCCCCCCCCACCCCGAGACACTTTGCAAAGTCATCATTCTGAAGTTTGGTCACAGAGATTCTGACTTTGCGAATTGCGTCGGTCCGCGGACCTTTCAACATCACTCTTGCACATACACACACACACACACACACACACACACACACATACACACACATACACACACACACACACATATATATATATATATTCTAAACATATACTGTTAAATATAAGAGACAATGAATGTCTATTATGTTTAATCATGATCCGTTCTAAACGTATTTTGGCTTTAATTTCAGTTGAAAATGATGTAAAAAATTCTCCAACATATGGATAATTTTTTATTAATTTCGGCTCACATAAGCCATATTCAATAACATACACCATCACCGATAATTTTATTTTGTGTTGACATAAAACTCGGTGATGGTGGATGTTATTGACGATGGCTTATGTGAGCCGAAATTAATAAAAGTTTATCCAAATGTTGGAGAATTTTTGTCTTTATTTTCAGCTGAAATTAAAGCCACAACACGATGTTTAGAACGGCTCATGATTAAACATAATAGACATTCATTGTCTCTTATTTTTAACAGTATATGTTTAGAAAATTATTTGCTGCCTCGATACACTATATATATATATATATACACACACACACATGCCACTATTTATTGCCAATAACCACAGTGAATATTTGAGTATCTTTTGGACAAAACAGTAAAATGGAATCGATTCAGCCAGATTTCCATATATTGCTCAAATGGTAAAAGCTTTGATTCTTTATTTACTGCCTTTTGGTTCTTCTACGACATTCTTAGGAGGATGTATTTTTGGTTTTGCTTAAAGATGTATAGTCAGTTTTACTATTTTCACTTATCTTGTTATGAATCAACAGAAGAATGAATCGATCGTTTTTGTCTGTCACTCTTCTTTTGCTTTTAATATCCCGGTCATATTGGCATTCATATCATACTAGCAGTATAGCCCGGCGTGATGAAAGCTTTAAAACTAATCCATGGTCCTGGAGCTCAGACTCTTTCGACGTTGGCACGAAAGACTAAAAAGCAATAGTTGTTTCCAGTTAAAGCGAAATCGTAGACTGAAAGAAAAATGGATGGATGTAATTCAAATTTTGATTTCCTCGTATCGATATCAAATAAGTTTTTTTTGTTGTAAACTGAATTTTGAAGGCGAAATAAGTCCTCTGAGTAAATGGTATCATGGCTGAGACTAAGAACTACAATTAGACCTACGTAGAGCCAAACTTGAAGCAAAAACTAAAATAAAAGGGCTGAAAAGAAAATACAGCCATACAGGCAGATATACTAACACACACACAAACATCTTGCCTATATATATATATATATATATATATATATATATATTATCGATTTTCTGCACTATTGTAAGAACTGCAACCTTGAAACTTCTGAATATCGTTTCTTATGTCTTTGTCTGTGAATGTATCAAATTTGATTAAAATCGGACCACTCCTTCTATAACCCGATTTTTTCGATTATCGATTTTCGATATTTATCGGGGGTACCTCAACTCAAAATCTAGCTAAGAACACTCGCAGATACTTATAGTACAGCTGTGTAAATTTTCAAGAAAATCGGTTCAGCCGTTTCGAAGTCTATAGGTAACGGACACACACAGACACACACACACACACACACACAGAGACAAAGTTCCATTTATAAATAAGTTTAGATTTTATTGCATTTGTTATCGCTTTTATATTCCGGTAGCAAATAGCGCGGCAATTCTTTAGTCTACTCGCCTAAACATTTCAGCGACTGCAAATTAAGTGAATGTGGTGAGCTGTTTTATGAGCTCCTAACCTTTGGTCAATGATGATGAAATCTTGAATTTGAAATAGATTATTAAATTAATATTGTCTAGACTCAGTTAGTTGGACAGACTTGCTAAATTTTTCGAAACACGGGTGGTAAGTTTCGGTTAGGCACCCGTTCTATGTCGACTTGTGTAAAGCATCATTTTTCAGAAAAAGCAGACCTGCTCTGATTGGTTAATCTTGTCATTTTTTGAACCTCATTAAGAGCTTCTCAAATGTTTTATGTTTGGGTGTAGAATATTGGCATGTACGGATGGATATAACTGAAAAATTCAAATAGTTGGGAAATAAATTGTATTTTATCACGTATCTCCATTCATACAAGGAAAATTGGAATCCTGCCTATGAAAACAAATTAATTCTAACAAAACTAAAATCCTGGGATAAGTCGAATTATCTTATTTGATAAAAACTTTTATCGATGAAATATTTTTTTTTAGATGAGTCATCGATAAAAATCTAAAATATTTTTCAGATTGATTTTATTGTTTCTAGTATTTCGACCGGTCAATTTTCGAATCAAAACTCGTTGATATCGCTTGAATTATTTCGTTTCTTTTTAATAACTTATGAACCATCTTTCATTTTAATGTCGATGAGTGAAAAAAAAATTTCACTATATGAAACATTGACAGAATCGAAACCCGTAATTATTTCATGTTAGGATACATACCTATGCACACACAGATATACACAAATGTATTTATATTAATTAACACTTGGAGGTGCGCTTCTTGTATATATATATATATATATATATATATATATATATATATATATATATATATAAGCATGCGGTGCAGATATAGAAGAATCCAAAGAAATATCCTGTACATAAAGTGGTAGGATAACTCTCTAAGAGAGCTCTAAATATATATGTATATAAATACATATAGAGCAAATATAAAAAAAATTAAGGCAGACACGTTATTTTATGGTAAATCGGAAGTTTGGGCCTATTTCAGGCAAACCATCATCAGCTTCCGTCTTTATTTTACAGAAGATTTTACAAGATTTTATGTAAAATCTTCTGTACAATAAAGACGGAAGCTGATGATAGTTCGCCTGAGATAGCCCATACTTTCGATCTACTATAAAATAACGTGTCTGCCTTAATTTTTTCTTTATATATATATATATTTCATGTATGTATGTCATCGAGTTCACCACATGCAAGTTTAAAAGCGGTTACTGGGTGTGGGAGATTTAGAAACGGAAACATTGCTGATTAGGGGGAACAAAAGAAGAGTATCGGGTAGACAGTAAATAGCGATTGACATGAGACTTGAATTTTTGAAGATTAAAATTGACTTTAAAGCATTGAGCCGGAAGATTTTTCCACAAACGGGAACTGCGAGAAAAAAAAACTTTTAGCATAGAATTTATGGTTGTATCAAGGAGACTCAACTAGAAATAGCTGAGACCTCGTCGACATTCTAGTTCTGCGCTTAAATTCAAAGAATCTAGACAAACAAGAACTCATCCGAACAATTACCATGAAAGTATTTATAGAAAAGGCACAGAGAGGCGGTGACTGAAACTGAGAAGCCAGATCAGGATCGATAATATTACTGATTCTTTTCTGGATTTTATCAGGGCGCTTTAGATATATAGTAGGATCACAGGACCATATGTGGCAGCAATATTCTAAGACTCAACTACTGGTAGATTTAAAGATATGTCTGGAAGCGGCCGAAATGTGGTTCTACAGAAGGATGCTACGGATATCGTGGACTGAGCATACAAGCAACGACGAAGTGTTAGAAAGAATGGCAACAAAAAGGAAATTGATGCTGAGCATCAGGAAGAGACAACTGAAGTTCCTGGGACATGCAATGAGGAAGGAGAGCCTGGAGAACCTGATACTGACTGGACAGATAGAAGGAAGGAGAGACAGAGGAAGGCAGCGGATAACATATTTGCAGGGTCTGATCAGGTGGATGACGGAGCGGGGGTTGCCGGGAGCAACAGGAGCAAACATACTAAGAGCCACAAGGGATAGGGAGACGTGGAGATCCATGATCGCCTACGTCCTGAAGGGACAGGGCACATAGAAGAAGAAGAAGATACATTCTTGAAAGAAAAAATTATATATATATATATATATATATATATATATGCTATAAATCGAGACGTGAAAGTGGAGTTGTCAAGCCTAAAACCTTTTTCCAAAATTAGTGGGAAAGCTCTCCTAACAATTAATGTACACCCCTTACCGTACCTCCAACAGGCTAACACAAATATATCCCACTAAAACGTGTGTTTGCTGAACATATTTGTATTATTAAACATAATAAAATAGTACTAACAAATCAGTATTCTATTAACGCCATTGCGCACTGCGGTAACCTATTTATGTTTAGGGTCCACCAATACGGCGGGTTTTGGCCTAAGTCAGAATTTTAAAATCTTATAGGCAAGATCGACTTATACAATACAACTTATGGTATATATATATATATATATATATATATATATATATATATATATATATATATATTGCTTTTAACTGCCATTGTGATAACAAAATTCTAATACTACACACACACACACACACACACACATATATATATAGTAATAATACCAGTAAAAATCAATGATTTTGCGATAGGAATTGTCTAATGAATCGTAATATTAATGATTTCAGAGTGCCCCGACTATGAAATGCTCATGAGAATTCGCCTGTTGCATAATTAGATATTTGAACTTAAATCTTCAAAAAAGTTATTGAAATAACAATAAGTATGAATGCATGTCATTATTTAAAGAAGCACGGGGGTACAAATGAAGGCATTTGAAATTGGCATTTTTTTTCATTTCTCAGGCATTAAACACATGAGAGTTTTATCGCCTTCTCTGTCTTATCTCTCTCTCTCTCTCTCTCTCTCTTTCTCTCGCTGTCTACCTCTCTCTTCTTTTCTATTTTCTTTTAACTCAAACCAGACAGCGTCTCTGATATGTCTTCTCCGTCTTTCCTTACTAACAACTCAGAGTAGTCATTATTTATGAGGCAGGGTTTAACTAAGTTTTGTTAAGGAACGAAGTAACGAGCAGAATTATAATATGATAATATATATATATATATATATATATATATATATATATATATATATATATATATATATAAAATAAATAATTTACTAATACAATATAAAAATGCATATAATTATATACAATTGTGGACAGAATTATTCACTCCCACCTTTACATACTTACAAATAAATCTGTAATATCCCAACTTTTCATGGAAACTTCATGCGTATTTTTCACAAATAATTAATTAATGGATTTGAAAGAATGTACAGTGATGCCCACAACAATATTTTTATCATAATATCAAACAGTAATACAAAAAACATCAAAAACACATTTAAAATAGGCCAAAATTATTGGATGCTTTGCCTTAATATTATATTTATTCTTGATTATTGCCATTAATCATTTTTGATATTTCTTTATTAGATCACTAGCCACACTAAGAAGGTGTTTTTCTCCATTCTTCCTTGGCAATAGCTTTTAGTTCCTTCAAATTCGAAGAGCTTCTTTATCTTACTTTTTCATCAAATATACCTATAAATTTTCAATGGAGCTTAGGTCAAGGTTTTGTGTGGGGTTTGCCAATACCTTAATATTGTTTTGTGCTGTCTGTTTCGAGTCATGTTGGAACGTCCATTGAGGCCGCAAAGACAAGCTCTCGTGCATTTTGTTCTATACTATTTTTAGAAACAGCCAAATACTGCTCTTTATTCATGGTACCCTGTACTCTCACTAGTTCTTCTGGCCCAGAAGTAGCAAAACATCTAAGAACAGACTGCTTCTACCATCATGTTTAACTGTAGGAATAGTATTTTTGGATTTGTGAGCTTCACTCACTTTCTTTCATACATAACGGGAGTTCATGTGACCAAATAATTTTGTTTGGTTTCATCTGACCATAAAACAGATTTTCAATATTTGCTCCCATATTCTTACGGTCATATCACGTTGAATACACAGGTTCTCGTTCGATCACCGAAGTTAAGCAACATTGAGCCTGATCAGTACTTAATTGGGTGACCGCTTGGGAATACCATGTGCTGTAAGCGTTTATTGACGGATGTGCGTTGTGGTGCAGTGGATATCGGCTCGGAAAGAGAAATCGGTGATTTCGAATTCCAGTTGAATGTCCTGCATTCGCTTACGCGCTAGTACCCTTGGGAAAGGTATTAATCCGTCCCTTCCCTCCAGTTATGGGTTAAATAACAGGTTAGGACTTGGAACCCTGCCCTTAAACAAATTCCAATTAGACTTTCTTCGTCGGGGAGGAAGCTGACTCAACCCACCTATGCGGCTTGCATACCATACTTCTATATTCTAGACAGTTTCTAGTATTAGTATTTTAGGTATTTAACAAGGCAGTTTTCTTTGGGCAACAACTTTAAGTTCTGCTCGATGAAAGCTTTTAGTGATCCATTATCCATTTTCAGAAATTAACCGTGTTCTGCCAGTCCTTAATTTATTCCAAACACAATGACTTTCGTTGTACTTCTTGGTAATGCAACAAAATGTCGATCTAGTAACATTTGAAACGCTTAGAAAGTGTTGCATATCCGTCACCTATCTTCATTCGGAACTTCATGTCGAGTGCAACCGTCTTTGCCATTCGTGGAAGAACGAGAGATTTATCGCGATACGTGGCATTTACATATCGTCTTCTTCATTACTTTTTAGAATGTTATAGAATCAGGTCACTACTATTTAATTTTCAAAAGATGCTTCTATTTAATGTCAAATAAGAAAAATCATTACAATTGCCACAAAGCAATATTACTTCATAATTTTTATAAGAGGGGCGAATAATTTTGGATTGCACCGATTTTTGGAAAAATCTATAACTATAAATATAATAGATCGAAACTCCTAAAAAAAATCACAAATAAATCAAAACAAAATACGGCTTCAACTATTTTTGATAAATTCAGTCCAGTGCTTGCAAATACGCGCATACCCTTATAAAAATGCAAATATTCAGAGGGGCAAATAATACTGTCCACAACTATATATATATTATGGACTCTCCCGTCGATTTCGACGAATGAGTGTCTAACTCAGTTAGACTTCCTCACAAAGAATTGTTTTGAGTGGTGAAGGCCTGTGTAGCACCATCCACACTTTTTGGAATTGCTGATAACAAACAATCGGTGCAGAAGTTCGCCACAGATCGCATGAACAACAGACCTCAGTTATTTAATTCATAACTGGAAGTGCTTAAGTGAATGCAGAATGTTATATCTAGAGAGGAGCAAAAAATGTATCAAAAGACATTTAAGTTTTGTTTAACGGACACGTAATCTTGGACAGTTAAATATTACCATTATTTATTATCATTAAATATTACGTTTCTATTTGAACTCCATTAGACGAAACTTGATTCGTACTGAGTCAATATTGCTTTATTATTGTACTTTTTCATGCTATTCTCTCTCTCCCCCCTCCTACTCTCTCTCTCTCTCTCTCTCTCTCTCTCTCTCTCTCTCTTTATATATATATATAGAGAGAGAGAGAGTGTTGCTTTGTGATGATGTCAGTGCCAAAGTTGTTGGGTTTTGTTTTTCATTGGATTACTGATCAAAAGATATTTTGGCAAGCAGAGTTTTTTTCCGTAAAGTGCTCGATATCGAGGTAGAGATAGAGCGTTCATAGGATTTATGTGGAGAAAATTGTCATTTAACTGAGCAGCTATGATGTACTTCACTCGTCAGGGCTTAATTTTCATCAGCCGCCATGTTCTTTTTTTCTTATTTATATGAAGCTAGGTGTAATTTAATATTTTTTGCATGTGATTGGTTCTACAGGTGGCAAATTGTTTTTATTGTTTTTGTTGTGTTGACTTCCTTTAATGCAATTATTTGACGGTGGTTGGATTTTTTATTGCTTTTTATGGTGCGCGTGGTTGATTTTGTTTTTATTGATTTTTATTCTGTTAGTTCCTTTTTAGAGCACGTGAATAGGCATCATAACAAGGCTTTCACGAAACTTTGAAGTCAGCATGACTCAGCTCAGTTAAGTGTCAAACTTCTCCACATTAATCTTATATATATATATATATATATATATATATATATATATATATATATATAATAGGATAAGACAAATTCCCAGTACTTTCCCATAATTCATTTCCATAAAAGCATGTAAATTTAGCATAAATATTTCCTACTTATTCCTTAGTCTATCATTTCATCGGATTACAGTTCTTATTATTTCTAACTAGCAGTATAGCCCGGCGTTTCCCGGGTGTAATGAAAGGTTTAAAACTAATCCACGGTGCTGGAGCTCAGACTCTTTGGACATTGGCACAAAAGACTAAAAAGCAATAGTTGTTTCGAGTTAAAGCGAAACCGTAGACTGAAAGAAAAATGAATGGATGTAAGTCAAATTTTCATTTCTTGGTATCGATATCAAATAAGTTTTTTTCGTCGTAAACTGAATTTTGAAGGCTAAAAAAGTCCCCTGAGTAAATGGTATCATGGCTGAGACTAAGAACTACAATTATACCTACTTAGAGTCAAACCCGAGGCAGACAAACAGACACACACACAAATATCTTGCCTTATATATATATATATATATATATATATATATATATATATATATATTATCGATTTTCTACACTATTTTAAGAACTGCGATCTTGAAACTTCTGAATATCGTTTCTTATGTCTTTGTCTATGAGTGTATCAAATTTGATTAAAATCGGACCACTCCTTCTATAACCCAGTTTTTTCGATTATCGATTTTCGATATTTATCAGGGGTACCTCGACACAAAACCTAGCTAAGAACACTCGCAGACGCTTATAGTACAACTGTGTAAATTTTCAAGAAAATCGGTTCCGCCGTTTCGGAGTCTATAGGTAACGGATACACACACACAGACACACACACACACAGACAAAGTACCATTTATAAATAAGTTTAGATTCACACACAAACACAGATACGCTCATACACGAACGCACATATATATGTATATGTGAGCGTGTTTAGATAGATAGATAGATAGATAGATAGATAGATAGATAGATAGATAGATAGATAGATATTGTTATAATAATAGGATACTGCAACTGAAAATCTATCATGTTTCGGTGTTCAATACACCATCATCAGGCAGTGAAATGCTGTTCATTTACTGGGTCATCTATAGTGATAAGGAAATTTAAAATAAAAAAAATTAAACTTAAAGATAAAAAATGCCACCATATTAGACGATTGCAGAGAACTGGGATATTATTATATATTACTAAAATTGTGTGTGTAGGCCAGTGAATATTGGGGCAAAGTGTAGCGATGAATAACTGACAGAAAATGTCAGTTGTTAAAGTATTAATTGGACAAAACTGTAGCTAATTTATTAATTTTAGATGCGACGAGATTCAAAATAAAAAGTAAGAACAATAAAAATTTCAATTTGTCTTAAAGAGTTTTGCTAATAAAAACAATTTTAAAGAATGCTGCTTTTAAAATTTAACTTTATAACCTTACTAGACATAAGGCCATAAAGTTTAAGTTTAAAATCAGAATTACTTGATTATAGAGATGACTAGTAGTGAAAGTAAGCGTTCTCAGCAATGTAACAGTTAATTAAGTATAGCTTTAAGGTATATATAATTAAATAAAAGGGGCAGGCTTATAGATTATAGCAAATAGTAAGCATATTGAGATAATTTTAGATATATTTAAGAGTGTGAGATTATCTTATTATAGCAGTAATTGACAATTTCATTACGTTGGTTTATTTAGTTATTTTGGTGTATTTAATTATATGGATTTTTGTTGTAAGCAAAGAAAATATATTTCATGCTACGATTTACATGTTCTAACTTTTCTTAATATCTTCCATTTTATTGTAAGAGTTTTATTTCCATCTTTCAGTAGTATTTGGAGAAAGTTGAGTTACTATAGATTATATTATTAAAGGATAGTATATGCTGATTAAATCTAGCCTTAAAAATGTTCTTAGTACATCCAATATAATTTTTTATAAGATTTGGATCTTCTGTAGTGGAAATGGTAGCTTGGTATACAATGGAATTTGTAAGATATCCATTTTACAAAGGACATTCGTTTGGGTTACGACAATTGTTGTATGGTTGTTATTTAAAATAGGGTTGTTATGATTGTTAATTTTGTTATATTGTTTTAAGATTTTGTTGTGCTTTTTATTATTACTTCAAGATTATCAATTTTTAATGTATTCTTATTAAAACATTTGCTGAGGAGGTTTCTGAACTTGGTGAAGGAATTTATTGCCTAACTTAGTACTTAACCATTTGGTTAAATGGTGGTGTGTATCAAATTATTTTTCTTATTTTATTATGTTTTGTATTATTGTTATTATTTTGCTTAAAATATTTAACGTCATTGCATTTATAACTGCTGTTTTTAGGGCAGAATTTTAGTATTGACTGTGTTTATAAAAAAATGTCTTCAGTTGAGGAATTGTTGTTTATTTTGTGTTCAACAGAGTATAGTATGTGTTTAATAATGGACGGTTGGTGATTTGATTTAGGACGTAGGTAAATAAAGTTAGCATTATATTTTATGTAGGGTGAACATGCGTTATTAAGTAAATCTAGATTAACATCTAGAATGTTAACTTTTCTTTTAGGTTAGTTTGTACTATTAAAGTTTTTCATTGGGCTATATATTAATTTACGAAGTCTATCTACTTTAGAGTTTGTAGAATTATAGACAATCATGAGACCATCGTCTCTAAATAACCTAATGTCAGCTATATCAACATCATGATGTGCAGTTATCGGATATTGTAGGTCTACTTATTTGGTGCAATCTAACTGCACATCGTGATGTTGATATATCGGATATTAGATTATATAGAGACGATGGTCTCATGGTTGTCTATAGATTCTGCAAAATCTAGTGATCCCATAGCAATGTCAAATAGGTCCTTGGAATTAGACTTTGTCTACTGTTCCTAGTTGTGGATGAGAATCGATTGTTTGGAGTTTAATATATTTCTTTCCTCATTTGTGATGTCAGAATACTTCATAGCAAAATCCAGAGTTAAAGTGAACAAGTCCTTTGAAATTGAGGGGAACTTGGAGGAAAGTGAAGACAAAGACCAACCAACTACAAGAGGTGAAAGAGAAAGAGCAAGAGAAGAATGTGAACACAGGAGTGAAGACAGTTGCGAAGGTAGAGAGAAAGGAAAAGAACAAGATACAAAATACACTGGGTAGTGTAGAAAGGGCTGAATTTAAGTGGATAAGAGATTGGAATTGACTTTGCATTTAAATTCATGCAGGTTGTAGCCGTCATGAAAGGAAGCATAGGGAAGGGAGTTACACAGGCGGGAATTGGGAGTAATGTAGGATTTGATAGGGTTGAGTTTACTGACTCTGCCGCTGATTTTTAAATTGTCAGTTATATTTTTACTGTGTTGATTTCTTTTACAATAGAATCAAGTTGCTTTTTGAAATTGTTTTTGTAAGTGTGGAATTTAATATTGTTAATGATTGGAAAAAAATCATTTTCAAACCCTAATAATTTTTCAATGAGAGGTGCAGTGTTCAAGTTTTTAAATCCATAATAATTATATTCCGTCGAAAGATTGAGATTATGAAGGAAGAAATATGCTCGCTACATTTTGCCCTAATATTAATTGACCTACACCGACAATTGTTTTTAAAGAATAATCATATCGCCCCAAGCAAGGCATTTTACTGCCACTGTTTTGCAGGGCTTTACATACGAGGAAACTTATGAGAAAGAGTGACAGGTTATAGGGGGTGTCAGTAAGTGGGTAAGAGAAGGATGACTGTGGCCATAAAATTGACCCCCCACTTTATATTTACATAATCATTTCTTTGTTGATAAGCCGTAGAAAACGAATCAATTAGTCAATGAAATACTGATTAGCTACACATGCATGTCTTTTAGATTTATTTACATTCTCTGATATATAAATGTATAGAAATTTGTTTTTATAATCATATCGCTCCAAGTAAGGCATTTACTGTCACTGTTTTGCAGGGGTTACATAGCAGGAAAGTTATGAGAAAGAGTGACAGGTTTTAGGGGTGCCAAGAAGTGGGTTAGAGAAGGATCAGAATACTGATGAGAGTGGAGTGGACGGAGAAAGGAGCATGATAGAGAGGATGCAGGTTAGTGAGATAGGCGGTGACTATTGACTTTACATTTAAATTCTTGGAGATTGTAGCTGTCGAGGAAGCAAGTAAATGGAAGGGAATTCCACAGGCGGGAAGTACGAGAAAAGAAGCTGATGGAGTAGAATTTGCGTTTATATTTTATTGGTTTCACAGTAAAAGGGTGGGACCTAGTTGCTAATCTTGTTGCTCGAGTAAATTCATATATAGGGGCACCAGTGAACTAAGTTCATCGGAGCAGAAGCCGTGAAAATATTTGTAGAAGAGACACAAGAAAACCACATTGCGCCGGTGAGAAAGTGACTGTATCCCAGCTGCCAAGTCTGGATCGATCACATAATTCTTTTAAAATATAACCTCTCACTCCACTACAATCATCTAATATGGTGGCATTTTTTATTTTTAAGTTTAATTTCGTTATTTTAAATTTCCTTATCACCATATATATATAACCCAGTAAATGAACTACATTTCACTGCCTGATGATGATGTATTGAACACCGAAACTTAATAGCTTTTGAATTGCAGTATGCTATTATTATAACAATAATAATAACTATACATCTATAAATTCTTTACTTTTGTATTAAGCACTTTTTATATGAAGTAAGTATTATACAGTGAAATATATACTCATTAGATTAAACCACTTATTTTTCTAACTTGCTGATATTTTTTCCCACATCTGGATAAAATTTGGAGGAGAAACTAACTAAAGTTCATAATTTTTTTTTTTTTTTTTGTGAACTGTCGACCATTCAAAAATGTTAATGTTATTAGCATAAAGAAAAGTTATTAGCTCCATCCGGGCATTTTTAGGAGCGCTTCATTTTTAACTTAGAACATATATGTGTATCATATGTGAATAATGCCATGTTTAGACCGATTTAAATTTTAAAAAAATCATAGCCTGTTAGGTGTCACAAAATTTGCTGGCACCCGAGAACGACGAAAATATATTATGTAACCATATTTTCAAATGCTGTCCTCTTTGTCGAAAAATATTGTGTTTACGTAGGTTGTTCCTGTTGTATGATGATAACCTGGAATATTATGAGTTTTTATTTAAAATGAATAAATATAATGTATGTCCCCATTATCTTTAACTATTTGTCTTATATCAAGAGTCATATTTCAGTAGTTTGCAATGTGATGGTTGACATGTGTATGAATTTAACTAAATTTTGATAGGTGCAAGTTAACCGACGAGAATATGTGATGGTTGAGTGACGAATGTAAGAATGTAATGTTAATATTATTGTTGGAGATGAAATCTTCCAAACGATTCGAGAATTCATAAAAGATTACCTTTACACGGAGAGGGGGGATTTTTTCAGACCACAAGTAATTGTTAATAATTAGTTTATATATTTTAAACTTTTAATAATAAATTATAAATCTAAGGAATTTATTGTACTTATTAAGTGACATGTAGCGACGAATTATATTTGCAGTGTCTTTTTAAGTTTGTTTATATTTAAAATGCATCAGGTGACAATAGAATAAGTTAATGGCATCTCTTCTTTTATTTTTGCTTTTATCGTCTGATTTAGTTTCTTTATTACAAATATTTAAAACAAATCTTTGTTAATCAATGACGTGGCTTGTGAAATCATTGTTAACAAACCTCTTTTATTAATTTTCTAAAATAATTTGTGTAAAGAAGAAATTGTTTTGTTGCATTCGATCAACTTTATAACGTCTGTTTTATATCTGTGAATAAATCCAATTTGCTAATTAAGAATTAATGTCCGTGTGTTTTCAAGTAAAATAATAATAAACTTTTGACTATTAGTCTACTAAAATATTGAGAAAAGGAATTCTATCATCTCTGTTTTATTCAAAGTTTTTTTTTTAAGTTTTCTTCTTTTTTTTTTTGTTAACAATTTTCTTGAAAATCGAAAAACTTTTCATGGAGCTTTTAGCTTTAATTCCAAGCTAATATTTAAATTTAATATTTCCAATAAACAAAAACACTTTGGTGTATTTAAAATCGAATTTAAATTCATTAGAATCATTTTTATGATTATCAGTAAAATTTATAAAATCAACCATAGGGACAACTCTGTCGAAATAATATAACTCCCATGTCTTTTAAGCTTTTGCTACGTTTAATTCTAATATGACTATCTTCACTCAATCTAACATATATCAAGTGTTTGGCCAAATTGTTCAAGATCTTCAAGCCTTGTAGAAATTAGATAAAGTAAGTCTAGTAGTCACCCCCATAGCTATAACATCAATTTGTATTTAAATGTTACTATATTGATTATAAAACGGTATTTCTGTACTTTAAAAAATTTTACGAGATTTTTTGGTTTCGTATTGAGAGATAGTTTGTATACAGTATGTACAATCAAACATGCGTTTCTTTGACAGAAACATTAGTAAAGAGATTTTCGATATTTAACGAAGCAAAAATGCCATTATTACGCGTATTTGAAGTTAATACTAAGATTATTTGGCAAATTATTTGGTTTATCTATGTGATATACAGGAGATTCCTATTCACATTAAAATATTATTAAGCAGAGGTTAACTAAATTTTATGTGTTTTACCTTCCCGTCTCGGAAGGCGAGGTCATCCACATTTTTTTTTTAATTTATAGATCCGATTTCGGCCTTGTTGACGGCAATAAATTTGTTTACATGTACCGTAAGAAAGGAAAATATATTTTAAAATTCCTTCATGAACATTCGCAACCCCTCTAATTACTTACTGGTCAAACGACAAAAGACCTAGTATCTAATTGCAACCGACGCTTGAATGTTGACATTAAAGTAAAAAAAAAAGACGGAAGTCAAAATAATTATCTGCCAAAACCCCTACACCTACAGACCTATAAACACTCGCCTTGAATTGTGAACCTTGAATTAAAGCCAAAAGCATAAAAATAAACATAACTACAGGAAACAAACCATACCCTTTAATACTAAGGCAAGATTATGCAGAAATAATAGCATCGTAATTCGGAAAAGTGATAAATCCTAAATGTTTGTTATTTTAAAAAGAACTGATGACAATTCAAAGCTAGACTCTATTCTTGACAACAAGGTTAAATAGTAAATGAAAACAACGCTAAGCTTCTCAAGATAAACTAAAGTTATTCCAGCTTAACAGTGGGTAAGTAATTTTTCACCGGATTTGTTCAACCTATACAGCGAGAATATTTTGAGGACCCTAGATGACACACCAGGATTTGTTATTGGAGGCCACAACCTGAACAACATAAGATACGCGGACGATACAGTACTGATTGCGGACACGGAAAGGAAACTGCAAGATCTCATACAGAAAGTAG
>JBBBDQ010001366.1:610000-617500 GCA_037127315.1 Ascarosepion bandense
GAAAAGCACACCTTTGCGATTCACCCGTGCTGAATCCTTCTGGCGCAATGACTGTTGCACATGTTTCAACTGCTGCGAGTATAGGTCACCAGTGACCGTTTGGCTTATTGGTAGCAGTTCATAATGAACCACTTGACGACCTGTCTACCAGACACAAAGCATAATCTTGCGTGGGTGCATAGGCAGTCTTGCGGTGTGGGGGACAGCATCCTGAGAAGACAACCAATGTCTGGAATGCTTGGGAGTTTCATACAGAACCTACTTTTCATCACTGGTAAGCACTCGATTGAATAAGGATGCGGTACGGTGGCGAGAAAGCAGCAATACACAGGCTGCCACTCGTTGTCCCTTGTGGGCCTCCAACAGTGTTTGCAGAACTTACTTTGCAGAACTCAGTTTGTACGTCTTACCTAGGCGGTGCAGGTGAAGTCTAAATGTTTCATCGGAAACATTGAACTCTCTTGCAAATTCACCACACGTTAGACTACTGTCCTCTTCAATGGCCGCCTTCAGGACTCCGTCATTCAAGACCTGTGGTCGTCCACTGCGAGGATCATCATGGAGAGACAAATCTTCCGACTTGAATTTTCGAAACCAACGCCTTGCAATACGTTTATCCACAGCACTATCCACAAATGCTTGACATATGCGGAGACTTGCAAACAGCCCCAGACGAGATCTCTAGACATTTCTATCCTTCTCACAGCTGTCTGGCTTATAACTGACAGCTGGGCACGGTGCGCGTGTTTTTTATAACGTCTGATGTTCCTACTTCCGGCTGTCCAAATTTGAAAACAATTGCTACACGCATTTCGTATATATTTCAACTTCATTCAATGACTAATCAAAAAACGGACAGAATTTTTTTGTCACCTTGTATAGTAAACTTGGACTCGTCACTGAAATTAACTGTATACCATTGTGCGTCAGTCCAAACAACATGTTCTCTCGCATACTCCAGACGTGCCCTTTGGTTTTGCTTTGAAATGAGACTTCGAAGGTAGAATACGAGCATGCAATCCTGGATTTTTAAACCTGCGAGCAACCGTTTTCCTTGAGATTTTATTATCTGTGTCTTCATTAAATTTACGGGCAATTGATGTAGCAGTTTCAAAACGGGTTTTGTAGATATTCTAACAATTCTTCGATCTTCTCTTTGAGATGTTTTTGAAGGTTTGCCGGTTTTAGGTTTTGCATCTAACGTTTTATCGGTTTTATACCTACTAATTACACGATCAACGACACTTTTAGACCTATGAACAATATCAGAAATTTCTAAAATTGACTTTTTTCTTGAGAACTATAACGAGTTTTTTTCTTCAAAAGAGAGCGTTTTTCATGTAGAATTTGCCATTGCTTAAAAATAAAGTCCTAATGATAAATGACCTTTTACTTACTGTTGAAAAGCTCCATCGAGTTTTTTTAACAATGTAAATTAAAAGTTTATGCAAATTATTAACATCGTTCCTTAACTTTTGTCCAGTAGCTTATTTCCTTTGTTTCATTTTAATTTTTATTACAAATAAACTATTATGTAAATTTTTGTAACTTTGTATAATATTACACCCTAATCTTTATTCGGTAAAAATTTCATTGCTAATCGTGCATCACTTTTTAAGTAATACACATGTTTATGTTTTTGTTGTTTCCGTTTCTTATATTATGGCCGCTACATATATGCATATACATATATGCTTTATATATATATATATATATATGCGCTTGCATAATGAAAAGTGTTGGCTGCTCCTGTTGAGAGGACGTCCTTTCCCATTTAAAAGATTAATGGAATCTTTCTTCCTACATTTCGCAATTTGACCTTACGCCATATTAAAAGAAGTTCATGTGCGTGCTCTGCCTGTGCGTTTCTTATAGAAACACTTTATTGGAAAAAAAATTAAGCACACACACACACACACACACACGAATAAAAAGCCAAAAGGAAAAACTATTTTTAGCCGACGCTATATATATGTGGGGAAGAAAAACTAGCTATAGCATCATTTGAACCCACATATAATTTGTTCAATTCTAAATCTGAAATTCTAAATAAGTGTAAACATAGGAAGTCTTGGCTTTTAAATTAGGATGTTAGTTTTATTTTGTGGTATTGTTGCTAGTATGTTTAGATTGCCGTCTTTGCTAGTTGTTTTTTTAATAAAAATCCCCCCCCCTTTGTCTTCTTTGGTTTGGTCACGTGGGTTATTGAGTTCCCTATATCTTGTCGTTATCTGTATCCTCTTTAACCAACCTTGGTAGGTTTGTAGGCTCTTTAGGTTATTTACTTTACTATATATATATATATATATATATATAGAGAGAGAGAGAGAGAGAGAGAGAGATGTGAGCGATGAAGAGGAGGAGTGAGAAAAATTAAGTGAATTGATAGGTGTGGTGAATGCTTTCCTGAATACTACAATTTTAACTACTTCACGTCAATCGCTATATATCCTCCTTATCCTCATATTCGATCCCGCTTCATTTTTTTATTTTCATATCGCGCAGTGTGCATTCAGCAACCCTTTCTATTTCACTGGCTCTTGTACTTTCTATTGTGTGAACTTTTGTAAAAACCATAATTAATTAATCTTGAAGTTTCACATTTACAAAAGTTCTATGCTAAATTCTGCGCCATTTCAAAAGTTTCGTCCCAATTGGTTCCATTTGAGGTGTTATTTAAAATATTGTCTACCGTCTAGACAAGAGAAAGAATGTTTAAACCATGATGCTGAATAAATCGAAAAGAAAAAAACACATTGCTCGTTTCAATTACCTTATGTCTTATTGACGTCGTCTGTCTCAAGTGTACCACTGAACTAAATTGAAAATGATAGCATTACTGGAATGATTGAATATTTTTAGAGTTATTCCCGGGAGGATTGTCCAATTTGGGTAAAACTTTGGATTTCCGCAAAATAATTACTTTCTATTATTCTTCAAAAAAATTTATATGAATTAAAAAAATATATATATAAAAAGAAAATGGCATTTTTAAAAAACTGGATTAAGACAAATAATATTATCTGACATTAACTGAAGGCAAAAGTAATTACACATGCTGCTAAGTTAACAAGAAAGAAATAATTTTTCAAGAAATTAATTTGCGAGGCTCTCAGCAGCGTTCGTTATTGTTAACGTGTGCGTTTATATGTGTCCATTTGAATATTTTTTTTTAATTTTCTGAATATGAATATGGAATCGAGATAGATAGATAGATAGATAGATAGATAGATAGATAGATAGATAGATAGATAGATAGATAGATATGAACAGACTAGATATAGATAGATAGATAGATAGATAGATAGATAGATAGATAGATAGATAGATAGATAGATAATGAACAGGCTAGATGTAGATAGATAGATAGATAGATAGATAGATAGATAGATAGATAGATAGATAGATATGAACAGACTAGATATAGATAGATAGATAGATAGATAGATAGATAGATAGATAGATAGATAGAACAGACTAGATATAGATAGATAGATAGATAGATAGATAGATATGAACAGACTAGATATAGATAGATAGATAGATAGATAGATAGATAGATAGATAGATAGATAGATAGATAGTACCCGTAATCTCGATAGGTTAGAGTACAATAGTCTACATGTAAATAGTGTAAATAATGAGAACTAAGAGTTCTCATTATTTACACTATTAGATTGCCAGAAATTTAGATTGAAATGAATGGATAAATGTTAGATTGAATACACTAATAAGGAAGAAATATATTTTAAAAAATACTTAAATATTTGTTGAATGCAGATCCCTGAGGAAATATTTAGCATCTTAATAGTCGTTCATTGATGCCTGATATACGTAAGAACAGTGTATTTTGTGCTAATAAACCTCTTCATCACGTCCTATAGATGTTCCAGTTTAATGCTGATTCTTATGTAATTTGATGAGTAGAATCACAAGTCAGTTAAAATTGATTTTGAGCAGTAATAAGTGCAATATTAGGAGCCTAAAAATGGCAGATCTTTTTGCAATTTGTGCATTTCCAGTTTAACGCTGATTCTTATGTCATTTGTTTTAATCGTATCACACCGAGCAAGGCAGTAATGTCACTGATGTGCAGGGGGCTACATAAGTGTAAAAAGATTAATTAGAAGAGAGTGAAGAGGAAGACGAACCAGTTAGATAGGAGCAATAGAAGGATGGGAGTACAGGTGTGATGACAGTTTCAAAGGTGGAGAGAAAGAAAAGGATAAACAAATTCTGAACAACTTTCGCTCGATGACACAATGGAATGACCCATCGTCACAAGGGTACACGGAATTCATAAACGCATTCAAATGGCCACGAACCTGGGCAACATAGCTGTCACCGGTTAAGAATGTGTGTTTTTTTTGTTTGTTTTTTTTAATCATATCACCCCAAGCAAGGCGATAACGCCACTGATGCGCAGGGGGCTACGTAAGGGTAAAAAGATTGGAAAAGAGAAAACCGGAAACCGCATCCTAAACAGGAAACAAGGGATGAGCCTCTTCACCTGTTCAATAGATGTGGGTGGAGTGTGAACCGGGCGATAGTTTAGTCTATCTACTCCAATTGTTTAGCATGATTAGTGAAGCCAGCGTGGTCACACCCCCATCATTAAGGAACTACCTGTACGTTGACATTCGAACTTAAGCTGATATCCATTATCATGCACGTTTGAACTCTTATAATCCATGTCGCATTGTCATGGGTAACTTAGCTGTTGCTCGCACTGACTCGCCAGATGTTAAAGCACAACTGTTATATATCTGTGCATTTCCATAATGTTAAGATACGGTGACGCCATCTACCATTTGCTTTACATGCCGATATCTCATCACTTTTGGCACGTCAATGTATATAAAGACATAGATATTATCCGCGGTTTCGAATATTTGCTGGTTGTCTTGAGATATCTTCCCTGTGAATAAGGAGGCTGAGAGTTTTTTGCAGGGGCTAATCGATTTCATCCCAAACAAGGCAGTAAAGTCAGTAAGACACAAGGAGTTACAGGGTGTAGAAGAATTAGGAACAGAACATTAATAATGAGCAGAAATATCACTTATATATTGAATGACCCTCGTAGAAGTCAGTATACCGAAAACTCCACATTTATTGACTGACCCTCGTAGAAGTCCTTATACCAAAAACTTCACATTATTTATTGAATGACCGTCGTAGAAGTCCTTATACCGACAAATTCACCTTCTTTATTGAATGACCCTCGTATTAAGGTTGAATTCGTATGCTTGTGTGCATTGTATGTGTACATGTTTCAATGTCTATGCATGTGTGTGTAGAGAAAAGAAAGAGAGAATGAAGAAGAAAATAATACAGAAATCAAGTGATATTTATCTTCAGTTTTGCTTTTAATTCCCAATGTAATAGAAATATATTTTGTTGCTAGACTCACTTGATGATGATCACAGACAAACCAGTTGAAATACTAGTTAAACAAATGAATTCGATGTTATAATTAATTTTCAAAAATTGAAAACGGCTTATCTCGTCAGTTTTTTGTATGACAATCTTAGTACAAACTATCTGAAATTTTGAATACCACACAAAAATATCTTCATTGTAGAAGGAAGTGTGTTTGATAGAGTATTAGGTGAGTTTGAGAAAAGAAGCACTTAACACTTGATCATCAAAAATGACACATATTAAACACTATTAATATCAACATTTCATTTTATGTGCGGATTCGTCCTATGCGAAACATGATATATATATATATATATATATATATATATATATATATATAAGAAAAAGTGCGAGAAGCCGTGTACGTTTTGTTTAAAGTGTAGATTTATTGTTGCTATTATTATAATTATTCCTTGCTTTTTGTATGATATATTAATTGTCTGTAATGGTATTTGTGTTGCTACAAGTGTTTCGAGTCTTAATTTGACTCTCTTCAGGCGAATAAACTTGTGACTTCACGTGTCGAGATCCATTTGCTTTTCTGATGGCCAAGGTATCGTGTATAAATAGATAAGTCAAGTGGCAAGTACGTCAGAAAGTTCATATGCGTGCGTGTGTGCGTGTTTTTTTGTTTTGTTTTTTTTTTTTTGTTCTTTTTTTTTTTGTGACACCTTCCCCCGGGATGGCTCTCTGCCCCTGGTCCGGTACCTCTTGTGATGATGACGACCGGAACCTGAGGGGGTTGATGCTGTCGAAACTGCACCAGTTATGACGACGCTCTCGGGTCGCTAATCGTGATGATCGCCTCGTCACATCAGCTGGTCCTCAAGACGTTTATTACAACTGTGAAGTCCCCTGCCCACGCTGTGTTCATGATCTCAAGAAAGTCATGTTGAAAACCACGTATCAGTTTCTTTATAAGTAATTAATTATTAAAGCAGAATATACAATCGCCAAATTTCAAAATTTACAACGGACAGAAAGATTCGTCTAAATAATCAGAGTTTTCAATTTTCAAAATAAATAAAATTCTTTTCTTAACGGAGTGAAGTTTTCGTTAAGAATAATCAGAGCATTAAATTTTCCAAATAAAAACAAGTCTTTTCCCAACTCTTTACCGAAGCTTTACGGAAATAGCCGAAGGAGAGCGACGTGGCATCTGGCGGTGAGGTCGTTTTATCTCTGTCGCTCGACAGCTCCGAAAAACTGATTTTTCTCACTGTCTCATAAAGACCCGTGACATCTTTATGCAAATCAGATACTTGACCAATGAGATTATTTTTCACCTACACAATTTAAGGAGGAGTTATATTATGCTCTTGATTCAACCAATGAGAAAACACATCTCATATGACGTAATTTCTTTTTGTCCTCTTCTTCCCAATTACATCATCTTTGGTTTTCAAAAAATTTTAAATCATTTCCCAGCAGATGTGGGAGCAAGGATTTGACCTTAATTTAACCCCATCAAAAGTCCTGACAACTTGTTGTGACTATCGCCATTTCTCACTTCCACTGGCCCAAAAATTCGCTCCTGAATACAATGGGGAAAATATAATGTTTTTTCCCCAATTTTCAGCTAATTTCTCTATTTTTCGGGTTTTACGAGTACATAAGTATTGGATATATATATTTTTTAAACAGAACTAATATCGCGAATTACAATAAAGTACAACTAAGAATACCACTAATAACAATTTCCTTCACTCCGTTGTATTATACCAAAAAGTATATTTACGTGGAAATAGGGTTACATTTTTACACTCGAACATTAAGTTTCTTCTGTCGCCTTCGTTGACCGTAAATGTTTTTTCAATGACTTGCGAAATTTGATTTCGTCTTTATACTTCAAAATTGTTTTCAGCGATTTTGATTCAACTCTACGGGTCATCTAGTTCTTTTTATTTTTTGGGGGATACTATTTGAATTTAGTGTGAGTGTGTGTGTGTGTGTGTGTGTGTGTATTTGTGTGTGTATTTGTGTGTGTGTTTTCGCGTTTGAATTTCGCGTGTCGGTGTGTGTCTTAGGTTTTTTATGCTATTTTGTGATTATGACACACTCGTGAAGCAGGAATAAATA
>JBBBDQ010001366.1:620000-647500 GCA_037127315.1 Ascarosepion bandense
ACCTAGTGAACCAACAAACCTACCAAGGTTTCACCTAAACAGATCTTCAAGAAATTTTGGCTTATTCTGCTCTGCTTAATATTAAGCGTTTTTTGTTTTTTTTTGTTTTTTTTTTGTTATTGATACTCGTCTCGGGTTTTTCTTTGGGCTACGTACTGGCTCGGTCCAAATCACTGTCGCTGATGTTCATGTGCTTGGCTCTTTCTTTTTTACAACCATTTTTTCCTTCCTCGTATATACGCGGAGGGTTTTTCGAAACGAGTATAGTGATGAGTTTGCATTTATATATATATATATATATATATATGCACAGATATTTGAATTTTAACACTCTTGGGTCCAAAAATGAATCAAACATTTGTGCTAATTTTTTTTAATTAATTGCCCTTTTATTTTAACCATTGAATAAAAAATATCTGGTTCTGTTATACGACTGTGAGTTCAGCGTATAGATTATGTTGTAATATGGAAATAGTGCATCTTTATTTAATTTCAAAAAGGTGAAACGTAACTATTTACAGATTCATTGTTTTTTGTTTTTTTTGTTTTTTGTTTTTTTTGTTTTTGTTTTTTTCAGTCATCTCTGATTGCTTTCCATATTTTTCCACGTGTTTTTTCAGTGTTAGCAAATTTTCTTACAACCACTTTGCGGCGATATCTTCTCGGCTAATATGGTTCTGATTTGATAGTGAAAAGGACAACTCACGGACAATGACTGCCACTAAAGTTGTTTCTGCTATGCGCATTAAATTTCTTTTTCAAGAAATAAACCGTTCTCTTTTTATTTTCATCACACAATCTATCCATACTTGAAAGCAACCCTGAGCGCATTTGTATGGGTTGAATCTTACATAAGAATTTCTGGTAGAGCATTCTGTACCATCGATATATTGTTCAAAATATGATTCATCACTTCAGAGTACAAACTCTTTGTATCATGGTGGCCATAGACTAAAAGAAATTGGTTGATTTGCAACATTTTTGTAGAAAGTAACAGTTTATTCTGAGATTGCTTTTATATATTTGAAAAAAATCATTTAGTCTTCTTGAAATTGTTCTTTTTTAAATGAGATGATTTTTTTTAATTTCTAATTTCTTGTTCCAATTTTGTTAGAATGTTTTTTGAATGCTTTCGAATCACTATTTTCAGCTGACATCTCAAATTACTGTTACATTAGGTCTTTCAGAATCGACTTTCCGTGCCACAGAATCTGCCACATGAAAAAACGTTATCAATTTTTTTAATATGAGGAAAATTGAATTTGATATCCTCACATTAAAACTTTCTGTATCTTTCCTGCTTCACAAAAACCAGCAATGCAGCTGTTGACTTCATCTGCTGTATGAAATTTGAATCTTTTAAAGACAATTTGGAATAAATATGATAGTTCCACTTTTTAGGCACAGTGTGACAATACGCAGAGATGACAGTCAGTTAATATTTTGTCACATATGTCAGGACTTAGATACGTGCGTTGCAACTAGGTCGACTGATTTGCTTTATGAATTAGAAATTTCTGAGACTAAATACACGCACGCACGCCCGCACACACGCACGCAAACACACACAACCCTACACTTACACGTATGCATATACATATACACCTACATGCATCCTGCACACTATTCTTTTATTTTGGATGCCTTTTTAAGATTATAAGACCAAATCAAAATGTCATTAACGACCAAAAGCTAAAATAACGATGCCAATGATTTTGTTTTACTTTTAAATTTTCTCCAAAAAATGACGATCAGTAATTTTGAATATACTTACGCATAAACTTAAAAATATATTTGGTGTATATTACTGTCGTACTTTTCTCTATTCAGTAAAACAATTAAGCAATTGAATGAAATGTGATGAAAAATGTTTGCCTCGTTTTGCGTCCAAGAGTGTCTATTGTTATATATTTAACTGTCTGGTACAAGGCCACAAACAAACACGGGTGTATATAAAAATATGTCAGTGCTATTTTTATTAATGACGATGGACCGTGTAGCCTAGGGAACAGAGAGTTGAGGGAGCGCGCCTCTAATTGGGTTCGACGTGGTGACGGGGGGTTCGACGGGAGTGTAGCCTCTCTGCTTAGCTCTTCTAGCTTCTTCTTCGACTTCTGGTCTTGTCTGGCTCTCTGCCCAGACTGCCTGTCGAGACTGACTCCTGTCGAGGCTGACTGGGACTCGCTGTCCGACTCTCAGCGACTGACTGGGACTGGTCTGGTTCCTTGACTCTGACTGGACTGTGACTTCTGTGTTTCGAGGTCTTTATATATCTTCCAAAACCGGAACTTGCCTCGATCGCGACGCCTACTCGACGCCTACGTAATTCTCATAGTCACCTGTCTGTTTGCTCTGAGCTATTTCCGCTCTGCCGGAAATAGGGTCAAAATGACATCCGCTGCTTTCAATGACCGAAAACACCCACGCTTCATCAGCCTTCTTGGGTGGGGCCAGATTATTATATTACACTCCTCGCCCACCCATTTTCCAAAATGTTCGCCTAAGAACATTTTAAGCGCAACATCCTCACTCTCCTCCCCATGACACACAAGCCCTACAATTGTATAAACATGTGCATGCCAAAACAACAAAAACATGTGCATGCTGAAACAAAAAAAAAACAACAAAAAAAAAATATATAGGGGAGCCTACATCGGCAACCCAACAATGTTCGTGTCCATCTTGAAAATTGTTCTACCAGCTCGATGTTTCATTGTTCCTTTTTTTCTTTTTTTTTTCCTCCCCCCCCCCTTTTTTTTTTCTTTTAATATCCATCTTCACAGAATTGGCAAAGTTCTTAAAAATGTTCATTTTCTTTCTCGCGTCTGTCCATAAGCGTAGACTCTTCGATGCATAATCACATGATTATTAAGCGGTAACCGCGCTCTAGTTTCAAAACTAACATCGAGTAAATGACCTTTGACCAACACCATGTGTGCCTCTGCTCGAGTTTATTGTTACCACGTAACCTCATTTAATTTAATTTAATTTCAAACATACTATGTTTGAACACAGAAAAAAAATGGTCATTATCTGCCGTACATAACATTCATAGTCTGACCGAGAAATGTTCAATAGAAAATGAAGAAAATTACCCTGATTCCAACGTTAATCCGCATGCAATTTACTTGTGGAGGATATTAATTTAGTCTAAAAAAAAAAATGGACCCGTGACTCGTAGTTCCTTAGTCTGTACAATGCTTTCCATTCCCTGAACTACTTCCTCTGGATTCGAAACCAAGCATATCTGATTTGTTAACATCTCTCTGTTTAACGCGGAGAGTTGAACGCCCGTTGACCCCGGAGTACTATTCACAGCGGATAACTCAATTTCCTTTTCCGAAGCACTGTTGCTTCTTTTACACTTAAAAATCCGCTTCCTGGCTATTATTCCCAGGATTATTATTACGCCGACCACGCCAGCAATGACCCCTATCGTCAACTTCTTCGGGAGTTCCTCATATCCTTCACTAAATCTCTCCATATTTACTAGTTTTCAGAAATTAATATATCTTCAAAAGATATTTCCCAGGTCACATAAATGAAAATTCACAGAGGATGTTGAATTTATGGGAACCTGCACAAAAGCATAAAAGTGAAGTACTTTCACGTAAATAAAAATAAGTTTTAGATTTTAATTTAATTTTCCCAATTCTCCCCAAATAATCCGATTCCACCATATTGATAACAAAATATCTTTCCAATATCTGACTCATATCGCGAAACACTGAGACGCGGGTGAATGTTTTAAGAATATATATAATCGGTGTATTCGCAAAGAAATAACCAAACAATGCAGTTGTTTTCAAGCAACAATGTTGAGATATATTTATAATTGGCGATTTTGTTGGCTGTTGTTAACTGCATAATTAAAAATACACTTTAAAACTCTCGGTAACATTTAAGTCATTTCTATGCTGTAGAAATGTCACGCAAAACACAAACATTTTTAAATTTTGACAATATCTGTGTAAAGATTACAAATTAACGTTTACGAACAAATTCTGTTGACGAGATCAAAATTAAAGCATACTTTCGTTTCTCTGATTTTCCTATTGTGGTAGCATTCAGCTACATTTATAATTTGTTAATGTTTACCAATTTTGATTTAGTTCATGCAATACAAGGCCAAATGGAGAAAATGAAGAGGGTCATTTTACGCTAATACTCCAATTGGGGAAAGTTTGTGTACGTAGAACATCGATTGTTTTTTTTTTTTTTTTTTTTTTTAATTCGGCTCGAGTACTGGTCAGAAAAACTCAACTATTTCAACCATACAACTGACCTTCATAATCACATTGAGAATAGTTGTTCGTCAATATTTCTATCGGGTTGTCTGAAAAGTTCATGCCGCTTTTTAAGTAAAATTAAGACACAAACCAAAATTATTTCATTAAATATTTATTCTACGAAATATTAACTATTTTCTTGCACAAACCAAAGAAACATTGTTAAACTCACTTCACATATATGGTAAAATATTAACAACAAAAATAAATCATTAACTCAGACGCCCTGCACCCACAGATAGGTAAATATTTCAACTTTAACACCCTCTCGTCAACTTCAACACCCTTTAATTTTAACACTCCTCTCCTCCAACTTTAACACCTTCTTCCTCCCCGTCGGCCCCAACCCTACGCGCTCTCCCCACATGTAGTCTGTTTCACCCCCACCGTTCTACCGAACAATCCATATTTCTCATTTCTACGGTCAGATCGGCAACAGTATGCTGTCCCATTTTTTTTTCAACCAGACCTACTATAAACACGAGCAGAGAACACACACACTATTAAATCAAGGTGTCACTTACCTTTCGTTGGTTTCTATAGTCGCGGCCGCTAGATTTTTCGTCTTCTTTCTATCTGGTAGTTTTTCCTTTTTCTTCCTTTTTCGCTGTCGTCCGGTTGTTTTAAGTCCGTGGTACCCAATAATGTTCGTATCACTCTGTCTTGTTGCTTCAAAACAGCAGGTCACTAGCACCAAATAAACGTGTGTTATATATCCATAAATAACAAACACGTCTGTATATAAAAATATGTCAAGTGATATTTTTATTAACGAACGATGGACCGTGTAGCCTAGGGAACAGAGAGTTGAGGGAGCGCGCCTCTAATTGGGTTCGACGTGGTGACGGGGGGTTCGACGGGAGTGTAGCCTCTCTGCTTAGCTCTTCTAGCTTCTTCTTCGACTTCTGGTCTTGTCTGGCTCTCTGCCCAAACTGCCTGTTGAGACTGACTCCTGTCGAGGCTGACTGGGACTCGCTGTCCGACTCTCAGCGACTGACTGGGACTGGTCTGGTTCCTTGACTCTGACTGGACTGTGACTTCTGTGTTTCGAGGTCTTTATATATCTTCCAAAACCGGAACTTGCCTCGATCGCGACGCCTACTCGACGCCTACGTAATTCTCATAGTCACCTGTCTGTTTGCTCTGAGCTATTTCCGCTCTGCCGGAAATAGGGTCAAAATGACATCCGCTGCTTTCAATGACCGAAAACACCCACGCTTCATCAGCCTTCTTGGGTGGGGCCAGATTATTATATTACACTATCATAAGAATGTTTTTAACTATAAGTTCTTATATATATTTGTTTTGAATTATTAATATTAGAACATGGAGTCAAATAATAGTAGACAAAACCAGTTATTCCATTTTGGTACTACCTTCTGATGCTATAATGAAAGCCAGATAATTGTTTGTTTGTTTCGAGGTTTAACCACCTATCAATCCTTATGAGATCATTTAAGGTCATAACCAATGATTTGGGGGTAAGGTTATTTTATTTTTACAACATTTTTTTTTATATCAAGATTCATTGGGATTTGTTTTTAAGAGTAGGGTCCCCAAGTCCTACCCTTGTTATTTAACCCATAACTGGAGGGAAGGGACTGATTAATACCTTTTCCCATGGGTACCAACACTTACGTGAATGGAGGGTATTCGACTGGAATTCGAACTCGGCACACCGATTTCTCTTTCCGAGCCGATATCCACTGCACCACAACGCACATCCGTCACTATACGCTTACAGCACCTAGTATTCCCAAGCGGTCACCCATCTAAGTACTGACCAGGCTCAACGTTGCTTAACTTCGGTGATCGAGCGAGAACCAGCGTATTCAACGTGATAGGCCGTAAGCCGCAAGATAATTGTAATGCTAGTCTGTCAATATTAAAGTTTTATTGTGTATGACGATGCAAATACATACGAATAACAAATGTATTCTCCAAAGTAGGTTTTCTGGATTACTTTTATCTATAGATAACTAGCAGTATAGGCCGGCGTTGCTCGGGTGTAATGAAAGCTTTAAAACTAATCCATGGTCCTGGAGCTCAGACTCTTTGGACGTTGGCACGAAAGACTAAAAAGCAATAGTAAGTTCCAGTTAAAGCGAAACCGTAGACTGAAAGAAAAATGAATAGATGTAAGTCAAATTTTGATTTCCTGGTATCGATATCAAATTTTCTGCACTATTGTAAGAACTACAACCTTGAAACTTCTGAATATCGTTTCTTATGTCTTTATCTATGAGTGTATCAGATTTGATTAAAATCGGACCACTCCTTCTATAACCCGATTTTTTTGATTATCGATTTTCGATATTTATCGGAGGTACCGCGACACAAAACCTAGCTAAGAACACTCGCAGACGCTTATAGTACAACTGTGTAAATTTTCAAGAAAATCGGTTCAGCCGTTTCGAAGTCTGTAGGTAACGGACACATACACACACACACAGACAAAGTTCCATTTATAAATAAGTTTAGATCTGTAAACAATCGCGAGCACATTACACGAAATTAATACCAAGAACCTGTGTCAGTAAAGTGTCGTCGACCAACAAAAATTTATAATGACTTCGCCTCTACACTATATATAGGATATGGAAGCACAATGTCCTGGGTCTGAATTTATACCCTGAAGATGGGTGATGTTCATCCGAAATTTCAATAAAAATACAATTGCGACCGATTTAAATAAAACGGAATATGGAATCATAAACTAAACTAAATAAATATCAGAAATATGTGTATGACTTTGCTACATACACATGGTATAAAGCCGTAACTATGAATCTATCTGTACGTATTTCTGTATGTTAATAAAATAATGTATTATATTCTATACATATATCTACGCACGCATCTACATTTGTGAGTTTGAACAGAATTTTTGGTTTATAATTTTATACTATGATTTTCGAGGGTTGTACATTTACACACATAACAAAAATAAATTAATGACACCTGTGGATATACAGGTGTGCGGAAATGTTACCAACATTTGCTTAAAATATTCAATATGACAATATGTTTTAATTCTTTTACACGCACATATATTATTCTGATTTTATATATGCATAGATCAGAATAACACACACACACACACACACACACACACACACATATATATATATATATATATATATATATATATAAGTGAACATTGAAGTTAAAGTTTTCAGTTTCCCTGATATACTTAGAAAACATTGTGTTGTTCGCCTATATACTATAGTAAATACGCAAACAGCACAATGCTTTTTAATTATATCATGGAAAATGCGGAAAAGAACATCAGCCTACAACAAATCCAAAATATGCAGACTTCGCTTTGAGGAAAAAATAGCTATTATTACTTTCCCAGACCAAAAAAAGAACTATTAAATAAACAATTTCAACTCATCTCAAAATACAGACATGAAAACAAATTTTTACTACGTTACTTAAAAATCGAACACTAAAAAGAATAAATAAATGATAATAAAGAACAAATAATTTTAATCTAAGCAAATAATAAACAAATTAACAAACCACTGCCAGCATAACAACCATTAGAATGGATAAAATAAACATTTAATAATTTAATAAATAATCCAAATAAATGAATTAATTAAGCATCGAAAACCGAGAAGAATAAATAAATACAAATATAAATATAAAAACACGAAAAAAATATCGAAATAAATAAATAAACCACTCCCGCCAAAATAACCGTTAAAAAATTATGCGCAATGCACCACCGACCTGTATAGATAAATAGTCGAGGAAAACCCAATACATGTGGCCTGATGAATGCGCCTAACATGAAACAGTTTGTCGCTGTTATGAGCGTTGACTTCAATGTTCACTTTTATATTTACATACGATCTCTCTTAGATATTGAGCACTTTATCCTATAAATATAGTACACCTTAAAACTATATATATATATATATATATTAATAATAATAATAATAATAAAACCGACTCTGTACGTATTCTAATCTTAAAATGTTACACGAGTAATTTTTAAAGACCACGAATAACCAGCAGAATCTAACTCCGTTATTGTCCTCGGCTATAGAGCTTTGGACAAAGAGGGAAAAAAAAAAAAGAAAACTGCGTAGGACCGACAATGCATACGGTTCTTCAAAGTAAAGAAAAAAAAACCCTCGAACGGAACGAACCACCAGGAAAGAAAAGTGCTCGATACTAAACTAACCAAAAAGTGTTAACAAAAAGGCAGTTACGCAGAGCAAAAACACACGAAAAAAATCGCAAGATCGCCAAGACCTACCGCGGTTTCGCACAACGAAGCCGTTGTGCGAAACCGCGGTAGGTCTGACGAGCCGTTGTGCGAAACCGCGGTAGGTCTTGGCGATCTTGCGATTTTTTTCGTATATATATATATATATATATATATATATATATATATATATATATATATATATTTTAGAGCATGTACATAATTTCTCTATATATAACCGCGACGAAGGCACGTTCGTTTCGGCATTGGAGTCCCAATGCCTCATCAGGCGATGTCTCACAGCTCAATATAGTATATTATATATCGAGCACTGTTTTAAATTAATGTTTTGGACGATGAAAGAAGTACTTCGTTCTGTATTCACTCGGATATATATATATATATATATATATATATATATATTCAGAATAGCATATAACTTATTAGCAGTGCGAAAATATTTTCAAAGAATGCTAGCAGACCGACACACATATACGTAGACATATGTACAGACATATACATATATATTTTTAATAAAATACTGACAAATGTTGCCTGATAATTCATTTTTATTTATTAATTTTAAATAGAGTAATAAACAAGGAACATTTGTTGGTCATTTAGCCACATTTGTATTAATTAAAAATGACTAACCAAAATAGCACTCAATGCGCGCACGTACACACACACACACACACACACACACACACACACACATTTTGTTTGTGTGTCTATTCAAATATGCGTACAGGAAAAGTTTTCTCTTGAATGAAACGCTAATAAAGTCTCATTTTAATGCTTTGCCTTTCGTTCTGAAAATTTTCTTTGCATTCTACTTGCTTTGCCATTATTTTTAACTATTTTCTTCTAAACTTCATGCCATACAAATCTACAGCTAAAGACTTCACGCACTTATATATATATATATATATATATATATATATATATATATATATATATATATATATTATTCAACTGTTACATTAAAACCTGTAAGAAACTACCACAAAATTGTACATTTTGTTTCAACATTGAAAGAACAATGTCTCATCAGGTACTTAACAATGATAGTAAGGTTACCATCATTGTGAACTACCTCATCAGACACTGTTCTTTCAATGCCGAAACAAAATATACAATTTTGTAGTAGTTACTTACATGTTCTAATGTAAAGTTTAATAATGAATATTTATTGCTCTATTTTCTTATACTAGATCCTGGGTTCGATTCCAGGTAGTGGATGAGCACTGCTGAAGAGTACCAAATATAGGACGAAACGGCCGTCCAGTGCTTTTTGCATTCTGTTGAGGTCGAAGAAAAACTCAATAAATTACTTAATTTTTCAAATCCTCCTACTAATTCAAATATATATAATCACACACATGTATACATTTTATTATATATAAACGCAATATTCAAAGCAAAACATAAAAAAATAACTACATATTTGCGTGTATTAATAAATAATTATATTAAGTTTTCAGGAAAATTCATACTGCTTTCTAAGTGAAATTAAAAGACAATACCAAATTATGACATTAAATATTTATTCAACTAAATATGAACGATTTTATAACACAAGCCTTCTCCATTTTTTATTCAATTTAAAGATTCTGTCTTCTCAGAATTTTGGTGGTTTCTCAGTGAAGATGATTTTTTTTAATGTTTTCCAAAGAATTAGAATTTTTACCATTGAGATTGAGACCTGAAGAAATGAAAGTAACAATGGCTGATGAATTTGGCGGGTTGGATAACGAATACCAGTCAAGCTGCAACAACTTTTCCCGGTTCGCCAAAGAAACGTGAGGTCTGGCATTGTTCTGATGGAAAGCAACATCTTCCCTGTCCAATTCTGGGCGTTTTTCATATTGCTCTTAATTCGTCCAGTTCTGAGCAGTACTTTTCAGAATCATTTGACTTGTTACTTGTCAGAAACTCAGAGTACAGGATTCCTTTCCAATCCTATCAGACGCTCAGCATGAATTTCTTAGGGTGAAAACATGTTTTTGGGGGTTGGCTAAAGTTGGCTTATGTTGCTTACACTAGGATCTTTTTTTGTTGAATATTGTTGTAAACGAGCCATTTCTCATCTCCCGTCACAATTTGCTTTAAAAAGGGCGCATTTTAATTGCGTTTAAACAGTAAATCACTGATAGAAATGCAATCCAAAAGATTTTTTTCACTGAGATTATGTGGTACTTAAATATTGTATCAATTTGAGTACCCAAGTTTCGCAAATTGCTCATGGATGTTGGATTCTGATAAATTAAGTGTTTCTATTAATTCCTACGTCTTGTAATGCGGATAATTCTAAATGGTGGGAGTCTTCCTGAGCGTTCTTTATCAATTAGGCTACAATCATCAGCTTAGCGAACCTCTGCCGTACAGTTCTGTCAGTTAAAGCACTTTCGCCGTACACAGCCCATATCTAGCGACTTGCGAGGCATTTTCGCCTTACGCTAATAAAAAGCACCAAGTGTCTTAAATTCACCCTATAATCTCCCATATCCATAGGGATGCAAAATTGACACGAATTAAGCAATTTTCAATTTCCTTTCTCAAGAGATAGTTTAAAGTCTGCTCTAATCGGAAATATAGGCATCTATCGATAAATTTGATGTGTTCTAAAGTGTTGAAATATGAAAAACTAAAAAGCCACATGAACTTTCCTAACAACTCTTTATATATATATATATGTGTGTGTGTGTGTGTGTGTGTGTGTGTGTGTGTTGAGTGACATACGTGATACACACTTGGGCGTCCATGTCTCGAAAGAGACATGACCGACTGGACAGAAGATTATCCCGCAGTAAGTTGCCATTACTTTCTGCGGTAGACTGGTTGCCAGCCAAGGCTATAGAACCCAATTTGTCCTGAAGGAATAGACGGATTAATACCTTTCCCAAGGGTATTTGCCCGTAAGTGAATGCAACGAATTCAACTTGAACTCGAACACGGCTCCCCGATTTCTCGTTCCGAGCCGATATCCACTGCACCACAACGCACATCCATATATTTAAAACACACATTCCACGAAATATATATAGATTCCTCTCTCACTCTCACTCTCCCTCTCTCTCTATACACACACACACACACACACACACACACACACATATATATATATATATATATATATATATAAATACATAAGTTTAATTATAAAAGTAGTCACGCACACATGTTTATATATTAATATATAAATATAATGACTTATACCCAAATATACACACATTATATATTTCAGCATATGTGTGTGTGTCTATGTGTGCGTGTGTGTGTATGTGTGTACGCGAACGTATGTATATATTTTTCTGACAGATTCAAATTAAACATTTTTATTATTATTTCCATGAGTTGTCTCTTCCGTAGTGTAGGACTAGCCAATCGATCAATGGTGATCTTGACCTCCGGCTGATCGTTCCTTGTCCACTCAAACGCCTGCTTATTTACTTCTTACTCAGCCCATGCTTGTCTTTCCCATCGACTCTTGTGGCAACTGGCGTCGTCTCTCTACAAAACAAACAAGACACCGTCACCAAACTAACCAATTGCAGAAAAAAGACGTTACGTCCAAAGTTTGCACAATGGAACAACTGCTTTTTCTGATTCCTTTTGTAATTGTAATCTTCATTTGTTTGTATAAACGACTTATAAAATCTTTGTTGACTTTGAATATTGTTCTTGTTCGTGCTGTTTATGTCGTTATTATTATTAATATTTGCTTTCTTACAGCAGAAATGGGATCGAGTGACAACAAGTCTCCCCAAAGCTTCAATAATCTTTCGACATCTTCCAATAGTATTATTACGCAAAGGAACTGATGTTGATTTGCTTGTAAGAAATTCCTTTTCTGATTATCTCTTGTGACTTAAAAAAATAAACCAACCATTTCTTCTTTTGATTAACAGGATAAGTATCCCAGACGTTTCGAAGTAACTTTGCTGGTCTGAGCAGAGAGACATTTTTGTAGTGTCTTTACTTCCAAATCCTAATCCAATATCCGCAATTTTGTAATCATGTTTTTGTAAAACACTCCGGTACTACAATGATAACTGGTATTATTATTATGTCATTTTTTCATCATATTTCGATTTCTGCTTTGGTCTCACTACCAACCAAGTCTGCGGGGAGACCTAAGGCAGGTCGTGGCGTGTTGTTATGACTCCATTTCATGTTTTTCTATCTTCCCTATCATCCCTAACATTACATAGATAAAGTTTTCCTTAGTGTGTGAACTGTACTTAATAAGACAATTTTTTGTATATCTCTTAAGCTGGGGTTTCCAGGGATTCTTTCAATGTGTTGTTTTGTTTCATTTTTTATCATTCCACCTACTATCACTGGCACAACTCTTGTTTTCAATTTCCACATTTTTTCTATTTCAATTTCCAGGTCTTTATATTTTGACAGTTTTTCAAATTCCTTGATTGCTATGTTACAATCCGCTGGACAAGCCATATCAATTAATAGACAAGTTTTCTCCTTCTGGTTTTTAACAATAATGTCTGGCCTGTTTGCTTCAATTTTTCTGTCTGTGTAGATGGTGTAATCCCATAGAATGGTTACATCTTCTATTTCTGTAACCGATGCTTGGGTGATGTTCATACCAGTGTTTGTTTACAGATTTTCCATGTTTGCACATTGTTCAATGTAAATATTGCCCTACTCTATCGTGGCGATTTTTATATTCATTTGGGGCAAGCACAGAACAGCCTGAGATTAGGTGGTCTATTGTTTCTTGGTGTTTATCACAAAACCTGCATTTTGGATCCATATTATTATGCATAATATTTGCCTGAAAGTTTCTAGTGAAAAGACTTTGGTCTTGTGCTGCAAGAATAAAGCCTTCAGTTTCAGACTTTAATCCAGATGCACGTAACCATCGATGAGTATTAACTTTGTCAACATTGGATTTATTGGCACGTTCTGGATATTGGCCATGCAGAAGTTTGTCTTGCCAGCGCTGTTTCAACTGTTCAAGAGCTTTATCTTTGGCTTTCATTTTCATATTTTTTGCCGCAATAGTTGGTTCTTGGCTTCTGTTTTGCTTTTCTACAGAATCTACTAACTGTAAATCTTGTTTGTATTTACTGCCTTCTTTTATTATTGAATATTTTTCTTTCTTTCTTCATATTGCCTTACTAATTGTATCATCCAATCCTTTGTTGTTTCTATGTATGTTAGTAAGCCAATAGTTGTTGTCTTGTATGACAATTCCAGCTGAATAAGACCTCTTCCACCTTCTTTACGGGGTATGTATAAATGGTCTACATCAGCCTTTGGATGATGCATCTTATGCTTAAAAAGAAGCTTTCTTGTTTTAGAATCCATTCGCCTGATGTCGTTTAGACTCCAGTTTAAGATGTTAAAGCTATATTGGACAACTGGGATTGCAAGGCTATTAATGGCCATAACTCTGTTCTGAGAATTCAATTCAGTTTTTAATATCATTCGTAGCCTTCTATAGTACTCTTTACGCACTATTTCTTTCATTTTTTTATGGTGAATGTTTTCACTCTAATTTACACCTAGGTATTTATAAGCTTCTTCTGGTTTCAATTCTTTTATTGTTACAGCAGGGTCTAAGCTAATTGAGGATGTTTCTTGTATTGATCCACGTAAAACTGTAGCTTTAGCACATTTATTCAAATTGAATTTCATTCCAATGTCTTCGCTGAAGCATTTTACAGTTTGCAGAAGACCTTCCAGCTCATTATCATTCTTAGCATATAACTTTAAGTCATCCATGTAAAATAGATGGCTTATTTTCTTTTGGCCTATTTTATAACCACATTCTGTCTTATTAAGTTGACTGGTTAGTGCTATTAATGATATGCAGAATAGTAAGGGAGATAAAGAATCACCTTGAAATATACCTCTTTTGATGTTTATTTCATCAGGTTCCGTTTATATGATTGAGGTAAAGGGTTGTTTTCCATATAGACATGCACTGTTTGATGAAATTGATGATGACGGGCGATATCTTTTATATATTTAAAGTCTTTAAAATCCAGGAATGTGGCACACTATCGAATGCCTTTCGATAATCTATCCAGGCAGTACTAAGATTTTTCTTTGTACTGTAGCAGTTTTCCAGGATCATTTTGTTAATTAGCAATTGGTCTTTACATCCATAACAGCCACGTTTGCACCCTTTTTGTTCAAGCGGTATCATGTCATTTCTTTCTAAGAATAAATATGTCTGTTTTGTTAAAGTAGATGTTAATAGTTTATATGTTGTCGGAAGACATGTAATTGGTCTGTAGTTTTTCGGGTTGTTTGTGTCACCATTCTTGGGTAGAAGAAATGTAATTATTATTATTATTATTATTATTATTATTATTATTATTATTATTATTATTATTATTGTGTCATTTTTCATCATATTTCGATTTCTGCTATGGTCGGACTACCAACCAAGTCTGCGGGCGTGTCCTTATGGCTCTATTTCATGTTTTTTCTATCTCCCCTATCATCCCAAGCGTTACATAGACAAAGTTATCCTTAGTGTGTGGACTGTACTTAATAAGACAATTTTTTGTATATCTCTTAAGCTGGTATTTCCAGGGATTCTTTCAATGCGGTGTTTTGTTCCATTTTTTTATCATTCCAAGTGCACCCACTATCACTGGAACAACCATTGTTTTCAATGTCCACATTTTTTCTATTTCAATTTCCAGGTCTTTATATTTTGACAGTTTTTCAAATTCCTTGATTGCTATGTTACAATCCGCTGGACAAGCAATATCAATTAATAGACAAGTTTTTCTATTATTATTATTATGTCATTTTTCATCATATTTCGATTTCTGCTTTGGTCTCACTACCAACCAATCTGCGGAGAGACCTAAGGTAGGTCGTGGCGTGATGTTATGGCCCCATTTCATGTTTTTCTATCTTCCCTATCATCCCTAGCATTATTCCTTGATTGCTATGTTACAATCCGCTGGACAAGCCATATCAATTAATAGACAAGTTTTCTCCTTCTAGTTTTTAACAATAATGTCTGGCCTGTTTGCTTCAGTTTTTCTGTCTGTGTAGATGGTGTAATCCCATAGAATGGTTACATCTTCTATTTCTGTAACCGGTGCTGAGTGATGTTCATACCAGTGTTTGTTTACAGACTTTCCATAATGTTTGCACATTGCCCAATGTAAATATTGCCCTACTCTATCGTGGCGATTTTTATATTCATTTGGGGCAAGCACAGAACAGCCTGAGATTAGGTGGTCTATTGTTTCTTGGTGTTTATCACAAAACCTGCATTTTGGATCCATATTATTATATATAATATTTGCCTGAAAGTTTCTAGTGAAAAGACTTTGGTCTTGTGCTGCAAGAATAAAGCATTCAGTCTCAGACTTTAATCCAGATGCACGTAACCATCGATGAGTATTAACTTTGTCAACATTGGATTTATTGGCACGTTCTGGATATTGGCCATGCAGAAGTTTGTCTTGCCAGCGCTGTTTCAACTGTTCAAGAGCTTTATCTTTGGCTTTCATTTTCATATTTTTTGCCGCAATAGTTGGTTCTTGGTTTCTGTTTTGCTTTTCTACAGAATCTACTAACTGTAAATCTTGTTTGTATTTACTGCCTTCTTTTATTATTGAATATTTTTTCTTTCTTTCTTCATGTTGCCTTACTGATTGTATCATCCAACCCTTTGCTGTTTCTATGTATGTTAGTAAGCCAATAGTTGTTGTCTTGCATGACAATTCCAGCTGAATAAGACCTCTTCCACCTTCTTTACGATATTAATGATAATGCAGAATAGTAATGGAGACAAAGAACACCTTGAAATATACCTCTTTTGATGTTTATTTCATCAGACTTATAGGTTCCATTTATATGATTGAGGTAAAGGGTTGTTTTCCATATAGACATGCACTGTTTGATGAAATTGATGATGACGGGTGATATCTTGTATATATTTAAAGTCTTTAAAATCCAGGAATGTGGCACACTATCGAATGCTTACAATAATATTATTATTATTATTATTATTATTATTATTATTATTATTATTATTATTATTATTATCAGCAGTGGATTTTTATTGACCCCAGTTCAGATCCACAACCTGTGCCACAGTTAATTGAAAGCTTCATAATCTTTTCAATAAACGTATACTATGCACCTGAACCAGAGTAAAATTCAGAGTTTTTCGTCACCTATACTGGTTGGCAAACACAACTAGAGAGAAGAGATGGATTCGTGCCTTTCCCAATAGTATATGAACGAAAGTGAATGTCATGAACTCAGATGGAATGCGAAATTGTCTAGCCGATTTCTTTTTCAGAGCTGCTAACCGTTACACTACCCGCAAATCTATGGGTAAAAACTAATAGAATGCATCATGCTGGATCCCATTATATTCACTTCTAATATGCGTGAATCTAATATTTTTTTTAATTTACTTTTATAGTAAAATAAAGCGTAAATATATTTTGCACTAAAAAATAAATATTTAATTTTTTTCTATGAAAACTGTTGAAAAAAACCGTAGAAACAACGGTACAACGATACATTCTCAATTAATGCGAAAGAGCAGATTATGAAATGTACAGCAAAGAATCAAAAAACAACACATAACGATTCTTTTTGGGAGTGGGAATGATCTCCAAAAATTCTTTTTGGGAGTGGGAATGACCTCCAAAAATTCTTTTTGGGAGAGGGAATGACCTCCAAAAATTCTTATTGGGAGAGGGAATGACCTCCAAAAATTCTTATTGGGAGAGGGAATGACCTCCAAAAATTCTTTTTGGGAGAGGGAATGACCTCCAAAAATTCTTATTGGGAGAGGGAATGACCTCCAAAAATTCTTATTGGGAGTGGGAATGATCTCCAAAAATTCTTTTTGGGAGAGGGAATGACCTCCAAAAATTCTTATTGGGAGAGGGAATGACCTCCAAAAATTCTTTTTGGGAGTGAGAATGACCTCCAAAAATTCTTTTTGGGAGTGGGAATGACCTCCAAAAATTCTTATTGGGAGAGGGAATGACCTCCAAAAATTCTTTTTGGGAGTGGGAATGACCTCCAAAAATTCTTATTGGGAGAGGGAATGACCAAATCGGTTGCTTTTTACGTGTCAACACTAAACTCAGCAGCACACTTGATCCACCTTTTTTTACTTTTCTTTCTTTTCATTTATTTTTCTATTCATTCGTTTATTTATTATTTTCTGTTTTTTCACTTTGTTTATATTTATACACTGACGGCCATAATTATTAGGCCAACTTAGGTTTTTTCAAAGAAATTATGTTTCATACAATTTTTAGTATTTATTGTAAAATGAAAATAGAATAGTTCTTTTGTTATTATTACTTTGTAAATTTGTACAAGGAAAGAAAGCAAAGATGAACTCGTTCTAATCACCCTAAATTGTCTTAATTCTTTCATTGATGAAACTGCAATATATGTACTTATTAAGTATTTATACATTTATTTGATTCACATTTTATTGTGCAGTATTAACAAACATGTGGCAATAAATACTAAAAAATAGTATGAAATACATCATATTTTTTAAACACTGGAGTGTTTAAAAAATATAAAATATAAATAATAATTATGACTGGTAGTGTATATATATATATATATATATATATATATATATATATATATATATATATATATATATATATATGCCTTTTTTTTTTTAATTCTATTTTCCCGTGCCTTTGCTTTTCAATTTCATGTTTAGGTTTCGGTATAAACCAAATTAAATTATACATTTAAAATATCTAAAATGGCGCCCCACATATATAATTTATAATGTCCCGTAAACAACACAAGAACCAAAAATACAAATTCAAATCTTGAAATGGTCAGTTGATATACACCTGATAATTGCACAGTACATGAAACTTCGATTTGTTCTATGATAATAATACATGTACACATCAAGTGCTTCACCCCAGCTGCATTCTTCAGCTGGGCACCTTGCTTCAGTAAAGTTTCAAACTATTAAGCTCAGTACCTCTCCACACAGGTGGCTCGCAACAGCTAAATGATGTTATGTTACATCTGGTCTAGGATGTTAATTTTGACTTGATACGAAATTCCGGCGGGTAATCCCTGAAATACCTTCCACCGCTTTCCCATCACAGACCTTTATTGTCTTATTCGGCTTTTTGGATACCAGCACACTTTTTTTAATCATATCACCCCGAGCAAGGAGGTAACGCCACTGATGTGCAGGGGGCTACGTAAGAGTGACAAGATTGGAAAAGAGAAAACCGGAAACCACATCCTAAGCAGGAAACAAGGGATGAGCCTCTTCACCTATTCAATAAACGGGGGTGGAGTGTGAACCGGGCGATAGTTTAGTCTATCTACTCCAATTGAAAAAAAAGGAAAAGGAGTGAAAAGATTGGAAAAGAGAAAACCGGAAACCACATCCTAAGCATGGGACAAGGGATGAGTCTTTTCACCTGTTCAATAGATGTAGGTGGAGTGTGAACCGGGCGATAGTTCAGTCTATCTACTCCAGTTGAAAGAAAAATGAAAAAAAATGAAAAGTAGTGAAAAGATTGGAAAAGAGAAAACCGGAAACCACATCCTAAACAGGGAACAAGGGATGAGTCTCTTCACCTGATCAATAGACGTGGGTGGAGTGTGAAACGGGCGACAGTTTAGTCTATCTACTCCAATTGAAACAAAAGGAAAAGGAGTGAAAAGATTGGAAAAGAGAAAACCGGAAACCACGTCCTAAGCAAGGAACAAGGGATGAGCCTCTTCACCTGTTCAATAGACGTGAAAGAATTTCTTTAAGGAAGCAGCAGAAAACCCCATACAGCCAACCTCAAACGGCACCAGGGTGCAGCTGTATCTTCTCTCACGGACTTCAGGCACCAGTTTCTCATACCGAAGTAAATTTCTTTCATGAGCCTCTTCAATCCCTTCCCACCACGCCACCGTCAGCTTGCCAAGCAACAGACGTTTCTTCTCACTGTCAGTCAACACTAAATCTGGCCTAAGTCCAGACATAATAACCTCCCCTGGCAGTGTAGCATCAACCAACACTGTCCACTCCTTGAGTCCTCCGTCCTGGTCTTTTGCCTTGTGCTAGTCACACCTTGCTTCAAAAAGGCAACCCTTCGCATGTCCGACAAAAGTATATTAGCTCTTCTCGCAGCTGCTGCCACAACCTCTAGGACCAAGTGATGTCTAAAGGTGTCCCAGCCATTCTGTAGCGCCTCAGAGCAGGATGGCAGTATATAGCGTTGGTTTCCGTATGCACCACACAACCAGCAGGAGGGTGACTCCTGTATTCCCCATCTCTTCGAATTTGCTGGTGGATGCGCCACATCATATGCTGCCTAAATGAGGAAAGTCCCGCGCTAAGACGACACCAATCAGACCAACTGATCTGAACGCCATCAATGCCCTTCAAGTTGAGCCATCGATCCTGCTGAGCTTGTTAAACACATTGCTTTCGTTATTCCCGTCCACTGGCCTTTGACCAGGATCTCTCCTTCTCAACTAGAGCAAGTCCAGCACGTCCCTTACTTGTAATACCCTCCGCCTTCTTCACTATCCCTTCCACTGTCGTCCTCATCTGACATCTTCCACTTTCTTCCTGTCCTAACCGCCGGCACATTTTCCCGAATTACAGCACCATTCGATTCACACAGCATGAACTGCAATCTCACCTTTGCCACCTTATACTCCTCCAGCAAAGAAATAACAGGCAACCAAAGTCTCTCTGTGCTGTTATACAAAGCAACCGGGCGACAGAATCCTCGCAACACCAATCCACTTCCATATGCACATACTGATCTTCCTCTCAGTTATTCCAACTCTAGACAATGTCACCTCATATATAGTTAGCGGCCACATTAATCTCGACAGCAACCTAAAATGCATACACCAAACAACAAATTTCCCAGGAATTCCACATTTGTCTCTGCTTCGCAGACCCGCCGCCAGCTGCTGCTTAATTTCAACCCTGCGGTGACGATGTGTCACAGAGAAGTTATACCATATACAGGCTTTCTCTCTCTCTCTCTCTCTCTCTCTCTCTATATATATATATATATATATATATATATATATATATATATATTCTAAACATATACTGTTAAATATAAGACAAAATGAATGTCTATTATGTTTAATCATGAACCGTTCAAAACGTCGTATTTTGGCTTTAATTTCAGGTGAAAATAAAGACAAAAATTCTCCAACATTTGGATAATTTTTATCAAGTTGGCCTTAAGTACAATGAAACAACATTTCTTAGAAAAACCATGTAGGTAATATCAGATAGATGTTAGTCAACAATACAATAATCCTCACTCATACACACAGTAAAAAAAAACCTTCAGATATTGGAGGCCATCTACATTAAATTCAAACAACCCACACTTAATAAAATCACGTCTAAATCTGGTCATAACACATTACATTGCATTTAAATATATGGTTCTGTTAACATTCGAGCTCCCATGCGGTGTGACGTCATAGAAGCGCATTAGAAATTTACGAACTGCGTTTGCTATTTTTGGTAACTGTTATCGTTACTTAGCAAAGTTTTATGTCAACACAAGATAAAATCGTCGTGGATGGTGGATGTTTTTATGTTAACATACTTGTAACCTCTCTGACGATGGCTCATGTGAGCCGAGAGCTTAGAACCAACTTAATAAAAAATTATCCAAATGTTGAAGAATTTTTGTCTTTATTTTCACCTGAAATTAAAGTAAAAAAAACGATGTTTAGAACGGCTCATGATTAAACATAATAGACATTCATTGTCTCTTATATTTAAGAGTATATGTTTAGAAAATTTTCTTCTGCCTCGATACACTATATATATATATATATATATATATATATACCCACCCACCCACATATATATATATTACAGAAAAATGAAAGAACACGTAGATTAAAAACCCGCTGTTCAAGCATTTACTTTTATAAAGAGTGCTCGATACAGAGTAGACCTTTATACTGTAATTTTGTTATTACAATGGTTTATAAAAGCATAATATCACTACACAAAAATTTTCAATGTATCAGAAAAAACTGTTCCTCTTCAGGTGATATGTTATATCACATGTCACCTGAAGAGGAACAGTTTTGTTCTGAAACATGAAAAATTTTGCGTAGTGATATTATGCATTTATAAACTATTGTAATAAAAAAATGACCATATATATATATATATATATATATATATACAAAGACGCAGTTGGTTAGAGAGAGTGAAAGAGAATGAGAAGATTTTAGAAGTAAGGAAAAGAATAACAAATAAACAGGGTCCAGAAAACGGAAGATTACGATTGATGTTGCATTCAAATCTTTGATGATTGCAGGTAAGCGAAAATCGGAAGAGAGTCATACAAGGTAAAATGAGAAAAGAAGTGAGAAGGAAAAGAAACTATCAAAATTGAGCAGACGGTTGTATCTAGCTAGGTCAGTAATCAAATAGTGAGACCTACTTGCCAATCTAGTAGCATGTTTAAATTCATGCATCGAGACTCAAAAGAAAAAGCTCATCAAGACAGTTGGTTTGAAAAGGCAGATGGAAGCCATGTCACGTCACTGAGAAAATGACTGAAGTCGGGACAGGTCACGCTCGATTACATTACATTGCAGACTCTTCTTCATATATATATATATATATATATATATATATATACTTTAAAAAACAGTAGCTACTCTAGCATCTACGCATCGCTCATTCAGTAATGAATTAGAGCACTCTGGCTGTTGGCGTATGAAACATCATACGCTAAAGTTTACCTCCTTCTACCGAGTGTCCATAGCTCAGAGGTAGAATCGCCGACTGGCGCCAATTCGGTCGTGTTTCAATCCTGGGTTAAAAGCAATCGGATGTCTAACCGTACTGATGAGCTGTGATACAGCGAAACAGATCTGTCTACGAATGACTATATATATATAAGCCTCTGTGTGTGTGTGTGTGTGTGTGTGTGTGTGTGTGTGTGTGTGTGTGTGTGTGTGTGTGTGTGTGTGCTCTGATGAGCCAAGTCATGACCATTACACTTAAGGTGATGGTCATCTATGCACCCGTAAAACAGACTGATCATGAACTACTAGGCATGAACTTGGCAAAACCTCTAAAGTTTTTCTCCTTGGTTTGAATATCAACAGTACAGTCTTTCCTTTAACCACTGCAAGTTTTGTAGTGAAGGTTTATCAGATTCAACTTGTTGGTCCAACCCATCTCGTACGGGAATTCCGTCGCCAGGGCAGCACTGTGAATCGTTATTCTCCTGAAGTTATACCCGGACGAATCTTGCAGTGCGGCAGAACGCATTAGCAAACTGTAAAAATGACACTGCCTTCGTAGAAGACTATTGCAATGAAGCGGTGCACTTTGCCGCGCTTTCGAAGTAGATCGTACCTAACAGTAATCGTTTTCCATAAATGATCGGGCCGAATGTTTTCAGCAGAATATTGTTCAAATATACTTTCTCTACTGCATTGTTTTCCCACTATGGATGCAGTCGTCTCTCGTGTTCAACGTTCTGTCTCATTTGGAAGAAAGTAAAATCCATTAAACGAGGCAACTCCGTCAAGACAATGTCGAGTTGTGTTCATCAAAGTGCCTTTAAGCTAGCATGGATATTCTGATTTACCTGTGCATATGCAGCCAAATACACAGCAAAAATTCATGTGCTGTGACAAATTCCTTTCCTCGCTTGGATTAAAGTAAACTGCAATTCGTAATACAGTAGCATTTTTATTTTCCTCAGTTGGCGGGGAAAGAATTTATACGCTTCCTTCATCGATAACTTTGGGCGACCAACTGCCTTGTTAGCGGTTTTAGAATTTTCCTGCCTCTACAACACTGTCGATAAGCACCCATTACAACTGAACATGGACATCCCACAGGAAATGGCGGCTAGGAAATGAAAATCGCTAATTCTGATCATAAAAATTAATCAAAGTTACTCAAATTGTTATTCTTTCTCTAAGTGCACTATTCAAATGAAATACTCGATTTCTATTTATCCGTCCATATAGTCTGAACCCTGACATACATAGTTGTTATGAGGAAGTAGTTCTTATTCTTGCCACATCTCTGCATCTTTTTATCATTTCACCCCAAGCAAGGCGTTAACGCCACTGATGTGCAGGGGTTACATAAGAGAGTTGAAGTATTAGGCAGGAGGAGAGTGAAGACAAATACGAACCAGCTACACGGGGTGAAAGAGAAAGGGCAAGAAAAAGATGTGAACACAGGGGTGAAGACAGTTGCAAAGGTAGAGAAAAAAGAAAACAACAGGATATACGTGGTGGTGTAGAAATGGCTGGATTTAAGTGGATAAGAGATGGTAATTGACTTTGTATTTAAATAACCGGCGGTTATAACCGTCAGGAAGGCAAGTATATAAAATGGGAATTCCACGGGCGGGAAGCGCGAGAAAAGAAGCTGATGGAGTAGAATTGTCGCCTGCATTTGGTTGATCTAACTGTAAATGAGTGGGACCTTGTTGCCAGTCTGGTTGCCCGAGTAAATTCTTGTGGAGGGGGAACCAGTAACCCAAGTTCGTCAGAGCCATGAAAATATTTATAGAAGAGACAGAGGGAAGCCACATCCCGACGATGAGAAAGTGGCTGGAGTCGAGCTGCCAGGTCAAGACCTATCACATCACAGATTATTCTCTGTCGAGAACACTGAAATGAACAGCAGGAGCGCCTGACTAGATATGACAGCAGTATTCCATGCACGGACGGATGGTTGATTTGTATATGTTCAAAATGGATCCAGGCGGAAAAAAAACTTTACATCTATATAAATCAACAGTAAATCGATAATATCTAGATGCCTGGCTAGTATTACACTTAAATTAAAAAAATCTAGGTAACATAACGACGAGAACAATTATTATTAAAATATTTATAGAAAAGACGTAAAAAGGTAACATTATAGCGGTGGGTAAGCTACTGAAGCCGAACTACCATATCAGAAATGACAATATTGCTGATTCTGAATTTTATCAAGGAACTCAAAGTAAACCACATGGCTATTGGATCATATGTGGCAGCCATATTGTAAGCATGAACGAATGATAGACTTATAGATATGTAAGATAAATTCCGGAGAGGAAAATTATCTCGTCTGACGCAATGAACCCAGTTTTTTAGCAGTTGACCTAGCAATGGATTCAATATAGTCTTCATCAGTTGAAAATGTTAGCCCAAGAAGGCGCAACGAATTGCTTTCCTGGAGACCAGTATCAGCCAAGATGATGAATGGGAGAGAAAGGTCTCTCAGATGACTAAAGGAGAGTTTAGCCTTGAAGGCATTAAAATTAACAAGCCATCTGTTGCCCCAGTTAACAACGTTCTTTATGTTGTTTTTGGACATCAGATGCCATTTTGACCGTGTCGGACTGATAAGCTTGATTATCAAGGCAGGAGTAAATAGCTGTACTGTCAGCGTAGATGTCAAGTTGAGAGCAGATGTCATCAGGAGGAAGATCGTTAACGAAATTGCTGGTTGACTTATATGGTTAAGATCATTTTTTAATACATATAGGGTGATATTGATACTTCCTCGGTAAATATTCATACAATTTCCCTTTATGTCAGTTTTAGAAATATTAACCGAAGTAAATCAAAACGTCTTAAATACGTTTCTGAATATTATGCTTGCCTTATATGAGAAAGATCTTTTTTCTAACTCATATAAGTGAAACAAAGTAACAAAAATGCTGAGCAAATCGATTAATAATTGTACATGAACATGAAAAAACTCTTTTCCTGAAAAATTGTTTTAAGGGAAATATTTTACAAATTTCAACCGACACTGGCTGCTCGATCAATCAATGGCAAATGTTTCTTTATAAGGAAACGGATATTACTGTTACCATTACCATATGCATTTAAATTTTGTAACGAATGAAATTTCGTATTATATTGTATATAAAGACAGGAGTGTCATTACGAAACCATCGGTATACCTGTACCTGTTTCGTCATTCACACTGGTTGGGTTAAGCCGGCTTCCTCCCAAGCGATGGAGAAAAATTCGTTGGGATTTGTTTAAGGGCAGGGTCCCAAGTCCTACCGTGTATAAACCTCAAGCATTTTAATTATCCGCAACAGGTTGCCAATATCTGCCGCTATAGAACCTAATCTGTTCTGTGATTTAACCCATAACTGGGGGGAAGGGGCGGATGAATACATTTTCTGAAGGATATTAGCGCGTAAGTGAATGCAGGGTATTCAGCTGGAATTCGAACTAAGTACTAACCAGGCTCAACGTTGCGTAACTTCGGTGATCTGACGAGAACCGGGTGTATTCAACGTGATATGACCGTAGATCTTGTATAGTAACTTTGCTACCGATCAGTTACTATCGATTCGTAGATATATAGAGGGTGCGATGGGTAATTGTCGCCATTTAATTTTTTTTTTTTTTTTTTTTTTTCGGATGTGAGTTGAATTGTCTGTATTATGTTGACTGCAATGTCGGTGAAAAAAGAGCACCATGACGTAATTCACTTCGCTAGAAATTTGAAAACAGCAAAAAAAAAAGTTTTACTGCTTGGCATTCGCACCGGAAGCTTCAGGGTGTTTGGGAGTCAATCTGAAAGGATTCAAAAGAGTTGGATGATATATCCAGCCAACATCATGGCATTTCGAGTGATCATTAGTGACGATGACGTTATGCCTCCATTTACCTTCTCACGGGGCTTCAGTCTCAACAAGGAGGCTTAAATCAAGTGTATCAAGGAGGTAGTGCTGCTCTGGTTTAAGAGCGGAGCTACTCAGAGACTCTGTCTGGCAGTAGGGCTCTTCACCGTGCTACACTAGCAGAAGAACCCTGTCATTGCTGTCAGACATTTTCTGTGACCACATTCCCTTACACTTGGCCAACTCCTTAGACTGCAACCCTCTTGGTTATTGCTGCGCTGTTGAATGAGAAATCAACAAAATTGCTTGTAACACCAAAGATGAACAAGGCAAAGTTATGGCAGCATTCACCAACTTAAACAAGGAGACTGTCCAGAAGAGATGCAGGAGATTCAGAAATCATCTGGAGGCCATGGTTAAAATCAATGGCGATTTTATTGAGCACATCTGATCTTGCGTGGATGTGCGTTGTGGTGCAGCGGATATCGGCTCGGAACGAGAAATCAGGGAGCCGAGTTCAATTTCCAGTTGAATTTGTTGCATTCACTTACGCACAAATACCCTTGGGAAAGGTATTAATCCGTCTCTTCCCTCCAGTTATAGGTTAAATAACAAGACAGATTAGGTTCTATAGCCTTCACTGGTAACCAGTCTACCGCAGAAAGCAATGGCAACCTAGTGCGGGATAATCTTTTGCCCAGTCAGTCATGTCTCTTTCGAGACATGATCGCCTTAAGCGTGTATCATGTATGGCTCTTAACTGACTGACTAAATATAATAGTTGGAAACATGATTAAGGCTTCTACTATGCATAAAGCGGGGGCTCAGTTTTATATTGTTATAAAGTAATAAATTGATCCCCCACTAATTACAACTTAATAATATAATAGATCTCTTCCCCCTCTAGTTATGAGTCAAATAATAGGACAGATTAGGTTCTATAGCCTTGGCTGGTAACCAGTCTACCACAGAAAGCAATGGCAACCTACTACAGAATAATCTTCTGCCCAATCAGTCATGTCTCTTTAGAGAGATTATCGCCCAAGCGTGTACCACGTAAGGCATTTAACTGACTAATCTTTAGTATCTTAAGATATTCTTGTGTAATTTTAGTAAATATATTTGTTAAAATGAGATGTCAGTGTTATTTTCATTTTTGCTTAGTTTAAGCGACAATTCATCCATCGGCCCCTGTATGTTGATCTAATTATCTCTCATCTTTTGTCCGTCGACAATATGACAACGATCACATGAATCAATGTAACGTTTATTCTAATTTTCTTACTAATAAGCTTTGTGTGTTTTCTCAAGCAAATACACAATTGTTATTGTCGCTCATAAAGAGTGGCAATAATTAATTTCTTTCTCCTC
>JBBBDQ010001366.1:650000-652500 GCA_037127315.1 Ascarosepion bandense
TAGGAACTTTGTAATCTTCCACTGAAAGCTGACTCCTTAGTATTCGGCTAACTGCCGACTATTATCAACTGCCTAGTAGTTTTACTGAACTCCAATAAAACTCTAAAGAACTCCTATGAACTTCTTCAAGAACTCCTAAGAACTTCTCCCGTTAACTTCCCGTTAACTTCCTGTTAACTCTTATTAATATAGGAGGGGGAGTCCATTATCTGAGGAATAGGCGTGTTTCCCCATAACATAAACCTCATCACTTGATAAGACACAGATAGCGTAGAAACAAAATGACTACTTTTATAGTGATATTATGACATATTTATATTATAAATTAAATATATATATATATATATATATATATATATATATATATATATATATCCAAATAAATAAGTTCAAAACATAAATTTAAAACAATTCTCAATATAAAAATAGACCAATGAATATTTATTATTAATTATTACTTCAGAACATATACAAACTACTACAAAATTGTACATCTTCTTTCAACATGGAAAGAACAATATCTCATCAAATAGTTAATAATGATGGTAATAAACGTTTTATTGGAAAAAAATTAAAAAAACACTTCTCTTTTTTTTAGATTTTTTGTACGAGGTTAAAAGTGGAAAAGAAAGAGGGAAGAAAAGATGAAAAAATAAGTTGAGAAATCAAGAAATAGAAAAAAGTGGAAAGAGAAAGATACAGAAGAAATAGAAAGTGAAGAAGAAAATAAGTGAGAAAATACAGAGAGGAAAGAACCAATGGAAACGGTTAAGAGATAGAAATTTTAAATTTTGGTTGGAAGTGAATTGGAGCGAGATATTGACATTAGTTACACGTTGTCCGGCTCAAATCTTTTCGCAGTTTTGAAAAAATAGTTATACTTCTATAAAGAAAAGAAAGGGGAAAAGGAAAAATACCGAAGGAGTAGAAAGTGAAAATTAAGAAGAAAAAATTGAGAAAATGTAGAGAGGGAAGAAAGGGAAGAGTCAATGGAAATAGCCAAGAGAGAGAAATTTTCCATTTTGACCGGAAGTGAGTTGCAGACAGATATAGACATTGTTTGACGTTAAATCTTTTAGCATGAAAAAAAATACATATGATGAAATCACATACACAAATAGAAAAAATTATTCATAAAAAGTAAAGTAGAGGATATTTAAAAGCATAACACAAAGATATAAATTAAATAGACCTAATATAATAAATTGGAAATATGCAATAAAAGAAATTTAAATGTAAATTTAAATTTAAAATTTAAATTTAAATTAAAAGAAATTAAATTAAAATTAAAATTTTGTACAGGTTTGTAGTTTGTACATGGCCTAAAGTACTCGTTAGGAATACCTACACCAGACTTCCCACCCAGAACTAAGGCTCAACTAAATAACGTCCACATTTCACCCTTGCTGGTCGCCAAGATAATTGCGCAACTTGACCCACACAAAGCGAGCGGCGGTGACGGAATCCCAGTCATAGTACTGAAGAAATGTGCCCCAGAACTCTCCTCTGTCCTCTCTAAACTCTATAACCTCTGCCTATCTGCTTCCTGCTTTCCTGCCTGTTGGAAGTCCTCCTGCGTAGTACCTATATTTAAGAATTCTGGAGAAACCTCAGACCCCGCCAATTACCGTCCTATTAGTCTCCTTCCAATCTTTGGCAAAGTTTTCGAAGCCATTATCAACGCCGAGGTGATTCAGCACCTTATGACCAACGGGCTTCTCTCTGACAAACAGTATGGGTTTCGCTTCACCAGGTCTACTGCTGATATGCTAACGACCATTACCGAGTACATATACCAGGCACTCGACAAGAATGGTGAAGCCCGAACCGTTGCCTTGGATATCTCCAAAGCATTCGACAGGGTCTGGCATGCTGGCCTCTTGTGCAAACTGCGGAGCTATGGGATAACTGGACATCTGTTCGACCTCATCCAGTCCTTCCTCTCTAACCGCACATTAAAGGTGGTATTAAATGGGCATGCCTCCCAAAACTACCAGACGAACGCGGGCGTCCCTCAAGGTTCTATCCTAGGTCCCACGCTCTTTCTGATCTACATTAATGATCTCCCCGACACCATTAGATCCCAAGTTGGCATGTATGCCGACGACACAACAATCTACTCCCGCATCGATCAGAAACCAGGTCTGGACGACAAAGTGAACCTCGCTGCCGCACTTGAAAGGGACCTCCAATCCGTAGTGACCTGGGGTAGGAAATGGTTGGTAAAATTCAATGCCTCCAAAACAAAGCTGTTATCAACTAACCACCATAGACAATCGCATCTACCTCCCATTAGCATGGGACAGGCTAGCCTCCCAGAGAGTAAAATACTACGCCTCCTTGGCCTTACACTCTCGGCGGACCTCAAATGGAATGACTATATTGAATCCATTGCCAAATCTGCTGCTATGAAAGTGGGCTCCCTGTGCAGGGCCCGGAAATTTTTCCCACCTGAAACTATTCTGCACATATACAAATCTACCATCCGCCCGTGTATTGA
>JBBBDQ010001366.1:1290000-1407500 GCA_037127315.1 Ascarosepion bandense
GCACTTATCTGATTCTGCCAGTTCGCAAATATGTTTAAATACAAAATTTGTATTTAGAACCTGGACTTTTGTATCTACTATCCGACTCTCAGTCTGCCTTTTTAGGATACGAATCGTCAACAAGTTCCATGAGAAATCATCTCTAATTTTCTTTGTCTCTCGCTTAAATTCTCCACGCAGAAATGTCCCAATCTCATGTAGACATTTCTCTGTTACAATCCGCTAATTTATACTCATTCTTCCTTTTGATATTCTTCTTCAAATTTCTTCTCTCCACGACATATTTCAAAAGCTCACGATCGCGGCTTGCAAAAATAAAGATCCAAAGATCTACATTCGCTTGCAATACAATCTTCTATGCCAGGAGTGGCCAAGCCGCGGTTCGCAAGCCACAAATGTGCTCTTGACTTTTAATATGCAGCTCGTAAAATATATATTTGACTGAGGTCTTTTTTCATCATTGTTAATATAAAAGATAAATAAGAAAAATTTCAAAGTTTATAACTATTTACTGGGTATGAATTGTGGCTCAATTGGATTCAAAAGCAAGTTTAAGGTTAATGCGTTGCTGGTGTGTCGCTGGTATAACAAGTTTAAGTTTAAAGTTATGTAACAAAAACGTATGTGTAAATTTTGTTCATGTCTTGCGATTGTCAAATATCTGAACTTCATTGCATGTGGCTTTTACATAAAGCAAATCTGGCCACCCCTATTCTATGCTGATAAATCCTCTTCTTCCGAATTGTCTATATTTACCTAATCTAATTACGTTTGTTTTGAATGTGTAGTGATACCGACCGAGCAAAAGAGATGAACCGGATGTTGGCTCTATACCGACTAAAAAGCAAATGAACAAAACTCGTCGTGCGCATCCGAGTTCGCGCAAATGTTCCGGTTGAAAAATAAAAATTAATCAAATATCAAATTTCCATTTCGCGAGCCTACGCGAATTTTATTTACCAGCCAATGGGAAGCCCGGAATCAAATACAAGCGTGAAATTCAAAACGAGCTGTTTAATCCAAAAAGCAGATATAAAAAGCCGAAACAAAAAAGCATCGTCAGACAGAAAGACAGACAGACTGACGGTGATAGGAGAAGAATGTAATCATATCCCCTTGACTTAAGTCGAGCGGATACTAGATTCACCTCCGTTCACTTCTCATCACTCCTTCCCTGTCTCAAAAGTACTTACTGACCTCAGGAGTGACCTCTTCAAAGACATTCCTCACAAACCAACTTACTGACTTATGGACCTTAGAAATGGCAACTTCAAAATGAACATTCCTCACATACCTCCACTCTCCACATTCCTAAGCCTTTTATCTCTTTCAGCTCGTTATTTGCCATGAACTCTCTAACCTCCGTTGGACCTATCCTTCAAGCATTACTTTTATTGTAAAACATTAATTGATATGTGTATATATATATGAATGTTATTTTATACTCAAATTGCCTTTCTTGATTTTATAATCATTTTATGACTTATAGTGGGCTATCTTCCACAAGGCCAAATTCCGTTAACCTGCAACGGTATACAATTACCCTTCACTACTAACGGAAAAAGAATAAATAAGATACCCGCTATAAATGTACTGCACTGTCCATTTAATCTATCCCCGCTTTTGTCCAGCACTGTATCTTACTTCGATATCGCAAATATTGATTGGTGCCATCAAATTTATGCCATTTAATTTTGTTTTCAAATCTGTGCAAGTATGAATTTATTCCATCTTCTTCCACTCCTTCATACAAAATTGAATTTAATTTCCAAATTCCCAAATATTTATTTCTCTGTTTCGTCAGAATCAACAACTGCTTGAACTTCAGCAAATGAATGTCATACTTGTTCACCCGTTTTTTTCTTTTCATTGTTAAAACTGAACATCTTGAAATACCAATTTCAATATCCAATATTTTAACAGCAACCGTGAGTAGTTTTAACCAATGAGTAAATATGGAGTTCATTAATAGCAATTTCAAGTCCTTCATGAAGGGCAAAGTATTAACATTTGATAGCCCTTCTCTTTACAAGTCACATCTAATACATAATACCTGTTTTTCATTTAACCAATGGACAATGGATATCACAAAGTCTAGTCTTGTGTCGATTCTGGTTAACGGCAAGTAATAATGTAACCCCGAACACCCCACGTTGGTCTTCAGTTTCCTTCAGACCACCGTGGTTAAAAATTAGGTCGTTCCTTACTTGTTAATGCGTTGCTGGTGTGTCACTGGTATCATGATGATGAGCTCGGCCAAGACTTCCTATATATTACCAAGGCCGAAGCGATGAAATGTGACGTCACGGTAGTAGAGTCATGAATTAGGTAGCAGCCGTGTCTCTCACTTCATAACAATGTTGATAATCACAAAGTCGTTTTTTTTAATAAAGATTTTAAAACTTTTTAAAATGCAACAAGAAAAAAAAAGAGACACATGTTTTGATTTATGCTGGTTTTATTAATTTTAATTAAAATTAAGAAAAAAATAATTAATAAGAAAATATAAACATTATTGCTGACTACTGACTGTCGGTCGTTTTTGTAAATAAACACAGTTTTAAAGACAAAACATTTCGTTTATTCGTCTAAATTCTAAAAATTTAACAAACACTGCTTAAATTTTCATATTTTTAATTTAATTATGAAAACTCACAATCACTTTTGTTTTAATTGCAAGAATTTTTAAATCAGAATCACTCAAATTAATATAGCAATCAAGCAACCATTAGAATTTAGGAACAAACAAGAAGCAACAATAAATAAGCAAATTAATTAAAAATATTATTAAAAAATGCAACAATTTAAATTCAAGCAAATTAATTCAAACTAAATAAGTTTAAGTTACTGTTTTTTAAAAATCAAACTTATAAAAGTTATTTTTTTTATGTCTCAAAATTCAGTTGAATGTATGAAGTTTTCTTTTTTACTTAACTTCTGACTTAACTATCGCCCGGTTCACACTCCACCCACGTCTATTGAACAGGTGAAGAGGCTTATCCCTTGTTTCCTGTTCAGGTTGTGGTTTCCGGTTTTTCTCTTCTCCAATCGTCTCACTTTTTTTTTCAATTGGAGTAGATAGTCTAAACTATCGCCCGGTTCACACTCCACCCACGTCTATTGAACAGGTGAAGAGGCTCATCCCTTGTTTCCTGTTTAGGTTGTGGTTTCCGGTTTTTCTCTTTTCCAATCTTTTCACTCTTACGTAGCCCCCTGCGCATCAGTGGCGTTTTCGCCTTGCTTGGGGTGATATAATTAAAAAAAAAAAAAAAAGAAGTAATATTATCATTTTCCTTGCTACAAAAATTATTTAATAATGCATTAGAAGAGCTCCAGATAATCATATTTTATTTTTTTCAATGCTGTGACCTTCACCACATGAGTCAACATGAAAAAGAAGTTCATCATTAGCCAAAACACCCAATGTTATGTACAGAGACAATTTTCTTTGATTCATTGAATGAAGAAAAGAAGGATTCTTTACAAGTTTATTAATAACAATATAATTGTATAGTACTAAATCTGTTGTTACATCATTGGGATATAACAGAGAACCTCTATTAATTCCTTGAAAATAACTGTTTATATCAGGTCCCTTCCTGATACTAAACTTTTACAACTATAAACATTTCCATTTTTTTAAAAACGGCATAACAGCAATAAATAATTATGAATCGAACGAATTAACGATAGGATAGCTAAATCTGAAATAGATTTTTAAAAAAGTCTTGAGAACTTTTAATCCAATAGAATAGATTTATCAACAAATGTCTTTAGGGAAATTCTGCTAAAAAACAACGGAGTTCGAATTTTAAAATAATATTTTGAAATATTTTAAATCCATTGTTAATCCTACTGGATAAAAATAAGATAAATTTTTACCTTTCAAAAAAGATACACTTAAAAAATTCTAGGATATTTGGTAATTCAATTACATTTTTAAAATATTTTAATAGTAAAAAATGAAAAAAAAAATTTATTAATGTTTCTATTTCATTTATGATAAACTGTTTATAAAAAAAATCATTTTTTTGCAAAACTCTTTTTTGGTGAATGTTTTACTTACTAATTAATTTTTTAAGGATTAAAAAACCCTAAACCAACTATAAAAGAATTATTTTTCAGTTAAAATTCTAATTTTTTATTTCCAATTTTTTTCTATGGATTAATAATATCGATAATTAACTTCAAATTATCAAAAATAGGAAAAAAATGTTTGGAAAATATTTTTGAGGGTGTTCATTTTGTGCTAAATATTTTCTAAAAATTAAATATTTTAAAAATTATGTTTTAAAATTCAAGTGTGATGTGATTTAGGCCTGTATGTTTCAAATAAATTCAAAACTTATTCAGAAATAATAGGTTTAAACAAAGTTTAAATCATCATTTTCAAGTTTTTTCGGTAATAGTGATTTGACTTTTGTAAGAAATAATTTCACGGAGTTTTCAAATAAAAATCCTTAAAAATAAAACAAATTCTTTTAAAATTGACTAAAAACTAAATTTTGTAGTTTTTGTTAATACAAGAAGAATAAAAAAAAATTAATTCAGGAATATTTTTTCATGTTTAAAAATGATTCATAAAGTTGCAAGTATAGAAAAGTTAAGATTTTACTTTCGTTTCCTAAGAATTTTTTAAACATTTCATTGAAAAGAAAACATTATTTTCTTAAATAAAATATTAATTCAAATATTTTTAGAAAATATAATGTTTAACAACTTTTTTCGGCGTCAGTTTAAGTTTTAAAACATTTCGAAAAAAAAAAAAAAAAATCTTACGAACGAATAGCCATAAATTTTATTTTTTTAATTCAGATATTTTTTAATTCAATTTTATACAAAGAAATAAAAATAATATCTTATTTTATTATATTAATTTAATTTAAAAGATATAAACAAAGTAAAAGTGCTTTCTTTTTTGTGCTACGACAAAAAAAAAAAAGAACAAAAAAAAGTTTTTAGCAAATTTTGATTTTAGCGACTGTTGAAATAAATGGTGATAAAATTTTAACTACTCACTTTGCTAAATGGACTTGTAGTAAAATTCTCCCTTTTAATGGCATGTTTCCATTTATCAAATAAATGTTTATTTTTTTGAAACGAAAAACAATTTTCTTTCAATCACCGTGCCCATTAGGTTATTAAGTTAATAAATGAAGACTATATTTACTAATTGAAAATTGAAAAATTTAATACAAATCTTCCATTACCAAGATTTTTAAAATAATTAAAACATTTTTTGTGAGCAGATACCTGGGAGTTTTATTTGTTATGGTAGATCATAAGTGGCATATCATAAATTATTGAGTCACCTCGGTCATGTTATATAATTTTATTCTCTCATTTAGTAAATTTTCAATTTAATTTAAAATAAAGTTTTAGATTATTTTAATTTTAATTTTTTCAGAAAGCGTCTTCAACCGTAAGGCTATGAAGCTAAACTAACTCAAATTCTTTAAAATATTAGATAATTGCTGAAAATCTTATGTTAAATTTTACTATACAGTTAAAAACCAAAAACGAAACGTTCACTTAGGTAACATAAACTGATGTCAATTCTGGTCAGCCATATTTAACTTTTATGACAGGTCCAGCTGTCACTAATCAATCGAAACCCCAGAAAACCGGACTACCGTGATTAAGAAACGCCTTTATACTACATTTTAGGCAGTAAGCAAGTAATATTTGTTATGATTTTCACTTTTATTAGATGAAACATTGACTATTATTATTACTTTTTAAATAGTATTTACTTTCATCTTTATTAGAGAAAACATTTTCAGCAATCATTGTTTATTTTTTACTTGCAATTACTTTTATCTTCATTTTTGTTGTTTTTATCGTAAATATTAATAGAATGACTAATAATAACTGAAAACAATTCATAAAATAAAATTTATATATTCTGTTGAAACATGTGGATGTTATGACAATTACTGCTGTGTTGGTTCTTTCACCTAAACATCCAAGACTTGTTGAATAGCTTTCGTCGCTGAAATAAATAGGTAAAGAGAAAAGGAAAGATACAGAGAGACTAGAGGGACAGTTTGGACACTGATTTTATTTTTGATTCCAACAACCTCTTGTTGGGGAAATTCCTTCCCTACCAGTCGGCACGTCTTTATCAGTCAAAGTCCAACAGAAAAAGAGAGAGTTTATTTTTGGCGCCAGGAAGCTTCTCTTTTTTGCACATGCGTAAATTGTCTTTCCTATCAGAGGACTCCTAGGAGATTTTTATGTTTATTTTATTTCGTAGTTTTATTCAGTCCCTACAACACATCCCTACCCGATGTAACGGAGCTACAGTAAGGATGCACTGAAGGCAAAGTTAGTCTTTTATAAGGTGCATGTGTGTATGTTACTCTTTTCAATGTACATATAATTTTGTTTATGTGTGTATTTTTATGTGTAGTAAAAATGGTCATTGTTTCTTGCAAACCGCACACGTCTACCCGAGCGGGTGACGATTGGTTCCTTTTGTGAGCCTTGCTGCGTTTCTGGTGTTGGTGATGATGTGTTTTCTGTTAGGCTGAGTTTTTTGTTTTCATTCTTTTTTTGGGCATGGGCGAATATTGCTGGTTTCAATCGCACAATTGAAACCGTTTGCTCATCACCAGCCAATGTCTCTATGATAAAATATTTTTCTTCTTGTTTTATTACTTTGCATGGCCCTGAATATGGAGCTTCCAGAGGTTTCCTAATTCTGTCGGTTCGCAGCCATACATGTGTTGCTGATTTTAGTTCTTTAGGTGTAAAGGATTTTTGAGTTGTATGTAGCTGTCCTTCTTTGGCAATTTTTTCATGTCATGTTTTGTCAGGTCGGGATATTCCTGGTCGATTATTGGTCTTGGAAGTAATAACTGGGATTTTGACTGATATAGCTGATGCGCTTTCTTTCATTTTAGTAGTGACTTACGATAAGGCAACAAGAAGGAGGAAGATAAAAGAAAAAAAAAACAAGACGATAAAACAAATCTCTGCTGGACGGAATGTGTTTGTGTTAATAATTTTTTTTTTTTTTGTTGTGCGTGTGAATGCGATAAAAGGATGAAAGTAAAAGCAGTTGCGTCTTTTTTTTTTTTTTACACAACACGTGCATGGTTACAGTAGTCAACTTGACCTGTTGTAGTGGTGGAGGGATGGTAAGCTGAGGATTGGAAGTCGGGGAAGTAAGCAAAGTCACACGGGGTTAAAAGACTGCGACAATTAATGTATACTCATTGTAGGAAAGTTGTTAACAATTTTTTTTTTGGTCCCAGAAAACTTGAGTGTAGATATTACGTCGTGGGTGGTCACCATTATGGATGTTATGTCGATTACTGCTGGGTTGGTTCTTTCGCCTAAACATCCAAGACTTGTTGAATAGCTTTCGTCGCTGAAATAAATAGGCAAATAGAAAAGGAAAGATACAGAGAGACTAGAGGGACAGTTTGGACACTGATTTTATTTTTGATTCCAACAACCTCTTGTTGGAGAAATTCCTTCCCGAACAGTCGGCACATCTTTACCAGTCAAAGTCCAACAAAAAAAGCGGGGGTAGAGTATATTTTTGGCGCCAGGAAGCCTCTCTTTTGCACATGCGTAAATTGTCTTTCCTGTCAGAGGACTCATGGGAGATTTTTATGTTTATTTTATTCGTAGTTTTTATTTTATTTAGTGTTTTTTATTTAATCCCTACAAACACATTGAATTTACTAAAAGGACTTTATATAAAATTTACAAAAAAATGAATTAGACAAATTTTTACAAGAAACTGATTATGACGAAATAACGCAAATGGTCCAATTTGAAAAATCCTAAGCGACGTATTTTCTGTTTTTCATCTGAACTTGTCTACGAGCATATAAGTATGAATGTTTGTGGATTTGTATCAAATGACAAATCGCAGACATGTGTGGCTTTGTCGTCAACGGAGCATAAAAAACGTTAAATATTCTAAACTACTGCTATTTCACTAATATTATGCGTAGTGTGTCTGTAACTAAACCCAAATATGCTTTATCCGGGTACTCGTCAGTTTTTGATTTGTTGCAACGTATCTGGAGTGCAGCCAACACTTGCATCTGCCAAGAATAGCGCAGTTCTGAACTGACTTTTATGCGCCTTCTTTCACTTTTCTTTCTTTGCCCTCTCGTTCTTCCTATTGTTATTTATCGTTCGCTTTTTCTGTTAGTTTTGTAACCGTAAATTCTACTCCAACAGCTTCCTTTCTCGCGCTTCCCGCCTGTGGAACTCCCTTCCACAACTCTGCTTTCCCGACAGTTACAATCTCCAGGTGTTTAAATGTAGGGTTAATAGACACCTCCTATCACACTAACTCCCAATTATTCTCAGAGCACTCTCATCTACCCAACCCTCATTCTCGGTATCCTTACCCGCCTATCACCCACCCTCTGACATTTCCTATACTTAACCATCCTTTCTCCACTCTACGTAGCCCCCTGCGCAGTAGTGGCAGTGACATGCCTTGCTCGGGGTGAAACGCTTATAATAAAAAAAAAAAAATACTCATCTACTAACCACTGGACCCTAGCTCTCTCCCCACCCCTGTATAATCTTCCCTTTCTATCCACCTATGTATCTGTTATCGCACCTGCTTTCTATAGTTCCTTTCTAACTAGTTTGTACTCCTCACTCTTCTAATTAATCTTTTTTACATTTATGTAGCCCCCTGCACATCAGCGGCGTTTCCGCCTTGCTTGGGGTGAAATGATTAAAAAAAAAATGTTTTGGTCAATGTCTTATTTGCTGCTCTAGAGTGTTGTCCGCTTAATGACGTTGTTTTAATGTAGATATTGAAACGACGAGGAGATTAATGATACATTGCTATCCCAATATAGCGTTACTATATAGAATAGCACTTATGTACACTGTCAAATAAAAAAAATCAAAGGCATGTTTGTAACATTTAAGAGAATAGCTCTTTAGCTACGTATAACCAGAAACTAGGTATAAACAATGGTTTGTTCATGCAACGAACTCGATACATATAAGAAATAGAAAAGTGATATCAAGTTTTAATGGTTAGTTGACTTGGTCATACATAACACCGTGATGTGAAATAGGCATAAAAGGCGAGAGAAGATGAAAGTCTGGGAGAGATGTGATGTTGTTCTGAGAATGGACACTAACTGACGAGGCGACTTAGATTTGCTGTTTCTAACCAGACTATCAGTTAAGTGCCATACGTGATACACGCTTGAGCGATCATGTCTCGAAAGAGACATGACTGACTGGGCAGAAGATTATCCCACAGTAGCTTGCCATTACTTTCTTCAATCAATGATCAATCGGAATTCCTTCTCGAATGTCGAAGTGCCTTACGGGCTATTCCTCGGTCCACTGACCTATATCGGCCTCGGAGACGCTTGTATTGTGTATTAGTGAAGGGGGTGGCGACGAAGGACCCTCTACGTGATCGGCTCGACTTGTTGGTGGATGAGTCATGCTCGTTTTGGTCTTAGGCGCTAACGGTGAATTACCTCAGCAATGCTGAGTTTTAGCTTAGCTGGCGATTGATTCGGAACTTGCTATCTCTCAATAACAGTCTTCATGAGGAGGGGCAGATATGCCCGATTGTCATCGGTGTGACCTTGGTTTAGAAGAAACGGCTGCGCACGCCTTCTAACATTGTCCTCAGGTGCGCCCCTTTTGGGACTATGTCGGCGAGTTGACGGCTTGTATCGCGCCCGATCTTGTGCCCAATCGATCTCGCGTACGCGTGCGATAATGTCGCCCCCGTTTACTGGGGTGAAACGGATGGTGTTTCTCACGTTGCTAGCCGTAGCTCGAATGGTGATGTGGACGTCGCGAAAGGAGGGAATCTTGCGATATGAGCGTTATTCTTATCAGCATCTGATTGGATTCTTTAAGCATCAGCTTAAGACGAAGATCAGATCTGATAAAAAGCGTTTGATATCGACAGATTCCAGCAAAAGGTGGATAAATGTATCAAGCCTGGTCCTCGTGGATTGGGCCAAGCTTGATTTTCTTAAAGTTCCTTTTGGCACAACGGGGCGGTTTCCTGTAAACCCCTCTCTGGTTAAGTTAGTCGTTTTTTTGTGTACCTAGTTAATGTGATTGAATGGGTTCCCAGCCTGTTCCCGGCTTTCTCTTTTGTTGCGATCCAAGTCAAGATTCACAACCTCCCCAGTTTGTTGTTGGTCCCATTTTATCTTGACTGGGTCAGTATTTGATTTTCCCATTCCATTAATTATTTTACCCACTCCCAGTCCCTTAGCGAGTGTGCTTCTTGATTTCGCTGTTTGGCGGAATACAGCAGCCACTCTCTTTTTGTGGGGTGGACGGGTCTTACTAACATTTGTTTATTTTATTTAAAAAAAAACAAAAAAAAAAAAAAAACAACTTTTTTGTATTTTATTTCGTTTTGGATATTTCATCCTCCTTCCCTCATTTCATTTTTCTTTAAATTCTTAATTATATTTTATATTATTGTATATAGTAGCAAATCTTTGTCATAGGTTCATTTCCCCGTTTTAGGTACCCCTTGTAAATATGTGGTATTGTGGTGTATGAAGAATTGGGAGGTGATGGACTGATTTTTGTGGTGAATGTGGCCATTGTTAATGAGCGATAGAGCCGTGAAAGTGTTTAGCTACGTATAGGATAGTTAATGAGTACCAGCCTCTACTCACCCCCCTTTTTCGGCCTTGTGCCACATTTTGTACTTTTGCGCAAATAATTATACTTCTGCGGTAGACTGGTTGCCAGCCAAGGCTATAAAACCCAATCTATCCTGTTATTTAACTCACAACTAGAGGGAAGAGACTGATTAATACCTTTCCCAAGGGTATTTGCGCGTAAGTGAATACAAGGAATTCAACTGGAATTCAAACTCAGCTGTCCGATTTCTTGTTCCAAGCCGATATCCACTGCACCACAGACTATACTTGAGCATTTCCTATCCTTTGACACATGGTTAAGTTATACCTGAATAAATGGCCAATAAATAATGCTACAAAGGATGCGTTCCAGAAGCTGAGTAGAGTATTAAGACAGGAAAATTTCACTAGAAACAAAGAAAAGAGTACTGGATTGCTATGTGATGTCCGTTCTTCAATATAGAAGTGAATGCCGGACAGTATCATCAAAGATTAAGGGAAAACTTGAAGTAACTGAAATGTGGTTCTACAGAAGGATGCTGCGGATATCATGGATCGAGCATGTGAGCAATGATGAGGTTTAGGAAAGGATGGAAATGAAAAGGAAATTAATACTGAGCACCAGTAAAAGTTCCTGGGACATGTAATGAGGAAAGAAGGCTTGGAGAACCTGATACTAACAGGCCTGTTAGGGGAAAGCAGTGGATAAAATATTTGAAGGGCCTAAGCAGGTGAATGACAGAATGGGGGTTTCATAGTGTAAGAGGAGAAAGTGTGCTAAGAGCCACCAGGGACAAGGTACATAGAAGAAGAAGTGAGTGAGAGACAAAGGGAGAAGGGGTGGTGGTGGTGGTAGCAAATATCTGTAGTGTAGAGAGGTAGAAAGAATCTGATTGAAAACATTGAATTGTTAATGTTAAAGATCTCAAACACACTTCGTACACTTTCGGACTAGCCCTCATTTATCTACAACTTCACGGTGGGTTATGATAATTTATCTCCCGTTCACTTAATATAGAAAAATAAAATTACTCATTATACTAGTGTTTATGTAAAAATATATATTCTTAAATTATTGGTTTTAACGTTAAAGAATATTTAGATTTAAACATAAATTTTTTATTACTGCACTACTGGTCTTCCATACTTTAACACCCACATAATCTCACACTTTTTTCGGACAGCAACAGAATGTATTTCTATTTGTCCTTTATCACACAGGCTAGCATGCGCAAATAAAACATTATTTTATGTGACACATATCTGGTGCTCACTTACATATACCATAAACACGCACACACATGCAGCGGACGGACGTGAAGTCAAGCTCTCCCACCATTCTGAAGATGAGATTCTGATCTCGAAATATGAATGAATAATAAATAGGTAATACCCAACACCTTCTTTGCCTTCCTTTATTATACTAAACACATTGTGATAGCCTTCAAATCCCTACCCATACACCTTATATACACAACACCAAGCAAGTTATAAAACTAGTATTTTAGTTGTTTTAATTTTAAGTAAAAGGTAAGCATTACTTTTAGTTTAAAATCCATTTAATTAATCCTTAAATTTACTAACAGACTTCGAAACAATTCAATTACAAATACTAGATTTTAAAGAGAATTTAAAATGTTATTTACATTTTTCATATACAATGGCCGCCGTTGTATGGAGAAAAGATGAAAATTGATTATTATTTTTATATGGAAATTATATTTTTGTTTTAGTTTGGCTTAGCTTTTTAGTTCATTATCTTTCAAGTAGAACCAAAATTTAAGTACAAAGAAGTCACTTAAAATGTGTTTTTATTTTTTTTGTGGTAGTAGCTTAAATATCCATGTAATAAGTTTTTAAAATTTCACCCTGAATCTTTCAGTGAAAGGTATTTTTCATTTGAGAAACACTTGTGAAAAGAAAGACATTATATATGATTTATGTTCATCTGTTAAAGAATTATAGGATAAAATAAGTAAGAATCAGGAATTGACAGAAAATATGAGGGCGGGCTGAAAAGTTCATAGGCTGACTATGAAGGAGTGATGCTAGAGTTGTGAAATATTTTAATACATTAATTTCAACTCTTATTAATAATTGCATTATTTTTGTTTTTTTCCAGGTATAAAAGAGGGTTGAAAAATTAAGTGTCTCAACATGAAGGAGTGATGCTAGAGCTGTGAAGTATTGCAAGCATTTTAAACTTTAACTACATTGTTTCTTTCCAGGTAAATTGACTTAAGGTGTGCGGTCCTGGAGAACAGCTGCACCATCCCCTAATGCACTAGTGAGTGGGAGTCAGTAGCCATCACCAAGGTCAATGCAACCAATGGTTGCAGGGGCTATGCAATTTTTGTCCTTGGCCCATGTGTACATGATCCCCATATTAAACCCGGCCTTGGCCTTGTGTCACAGCCCATCTCAGTTGGGAGACAAGAGTAAATACCTACTTCTTTTGAAAACAGTAAAGATTTTGCATTGTGGTATTATCAAGTTAGTCAGTCAAGTGCCATACATGATACACTCTTGGGCAATCCTGTCTCTTTTGAGACATGACTGATATGGCAAAAAATTTTCCTCACATTAGGTTGCCATTACATTTTGCAGTAGACTGGTTGCCAGCCAAGGTTATAGAATCCAATCTGTCCTGCTATTTACCCCATAGCTGGAGGGAGAAATTTTGTTTCCAATTCTGAGTTTTCTTTAATGGCATATCAACCTCTGTGGGTTATTTAATGCCAAAGAAGTGGGGTTTTAAGGTATTTTTTTAATGTTTGTTTGTAGTGAGAAAGTTGATTTAGCCAGATTTTGATGAAAAATTTCATTTTAGTTTAGGAAACTGAAGATGTCTTCTAGTTTTGTATTCAAAAATGTATTGCTGGTAATAATTATGTATTATGGTAATATTTTTCTTTCAAAAATGTATATTTTTCTATAAAAGTCTATTTTTATGTACATATTACTATAGAGAGTCTATTGTTATACTTTCATAATGTTTTGACCCCAGTTTGGGAATTATTTGCCCATAGCTGGGACCCTAACAGGTGCTACCATTCCGGGTGGATCTGGGAATAACAGCAATTAAGAGGTGCTTTGATGGTCCTCACAACCTCCCAATCAGAGGCCTTGCTGCTAGATGTAGTTTACCATCATACCCAGGACCCTGGAAGGAGAAGAGCCTGATTAATAACTTCCAAGGTTATTTGTGCATATGTGAATGCAACGACTTGCAGAAAAATGGTTTAGCCCCCAAGAACACTAACGCTGACATGGTTACTATATTAAAGGATGATATCTAAGCTTTATTAACAGGGCAAAAGCAGACAGCTAAATTTAGGAGGGGAAGAGAGCATCTTGAAGATAACCCGAGGTTTAAATGTCTTGCAACTGGCACCACCAAGGAAAACATTGAATGTATTAACCACATGGTGATGAATGACAGACAATTGACTCTAAATCAAATAGCCAATGCTATTAGTATATTCCATGAGCGCATTGAGAATATTCTGCACTAGCAGTATAGCCCGGCGTAATGAAAGCTTTAAAACTAATCCATGATCCTGGAGCTCAGACTCAGCCTAAAGAATATTTGTGTGAAGTTTGGTGAGAATCGGATAAAAATTGTGGATTTGTATAAAGGACATACAGACAAATAGACACACACAAATATCTTGCCTTTTATTTATATATATTATCAATTTTCTGCACTATTGTAAGAACTGCAATCTTGAAACTTCTGAATATCGTTTCTTATGTCTTTGTCTATGAGTGTATCAAATTTGATTAAAATCGGACCGCTCCTTCTATAATCCGATTATTTTGATTATCGATTTTCAATATTTATTGGGGGTACCTCAACACAAAACCTAGCTAAGAACACTCACAGACGCTTACAGTACAAGTGTGTAAATTTTCAAGAAAATCGGTTCAGCCATTTCGGAGTCTATAGATAACAGATACATACACACACGCACACACAAAGTTCCATTTATAAATAAGTTTAGATAACTTGGTATGATGATGATGATGATGATTTCTGCCGCGAGTGCCATGTCTTCTGACACCTGATCAAAAGCACACCAGACTGTTCACATCACAGACATTGTTCAGGACACATCCAGCTGGATTCCTTAAATGTTACCGAACCAGGATGAATGTTGAGTTTATCAATGAGCCAGAGACAATCCATGCAATGGAAATGCCTCTCCTTACCTACTCTAAAGAAGGCCAATGTTTTGTCTGCATAAAAAAACTGAGGCTTTGCATTTATTGCCTATCTTCAGAAGGGCCACACCATTAGTGGAGAGAGTATTATGCCAACTTACCAAAGCAAATATGAAAAGCTATCAAGACCAAACATCCAGGGAAATTGATAAAAGCGGTCTTGTTTCATTAGGACTATGCTTCAACACACAATTCCTTGGTTTGAATGGCTTGTGTGTGTGACTGTAGCTTTAAATTGGTTGATCACCCTCCCTATTTTCCTGATTTCCAACATGAAAAAATTTGATATCACAAGGACATATCTGCTGTTGGTGTTTTTTTTTTCAAAAGGATAAACAGTTAGATGTTAGTTTACATGGAAAGGAACAATGCAGTCATTAATAAAAAGAGTTGAAATTAATACATGCAAGATTTCACTGCTCTAGTAGAACTTTTAGTCAGCTTATAATCTTTTCAGTTCGCCCTCGTATAAGACAAATTCTAATTCAGCAGTCCAGTTGCACTGAAGCTTTTTAATCAGTCTCATGACATCTTTATAAAAATACAGAACAATAGAGTATGAATTTGGTTTTAATTATCAATTTGCATAGTGAAAGAGAGAAAATATCTACCTACATAATTAGCAAATAAAGCTTTGATTTTGGATTTTCCATATCGGCTGTTTTCAAACTCACCCATGGTCTTGTGTCAAAGATGGAGATGCAATCTTTTTTAGATTCTTTTGGATTAGCTTCCATTACTTTTTCATTTGTACTTTTATATAATTCTTTAAAATTTTTCTCTAAGGAAACAAAAAAAGATTTTAATTCATTACGACAAAGTTGACAGTTGATATCAATGAATTTAACAAATCGATTGAATGTGAGATACCAAATTAAGGTCAAATAGCTATTATTTCATTTGAGAGAATAAAAGCATTTCAGTTTTTCTCCTGAACTGTGAAAAACTGTATTTTTATAATTATTCCAGATCTGCCAAGTTCAGATTTTTGTAGCTTTGTCTAAAAATAGAGGCTAGTGTTGTCAAAGGTTTTAAAGGAGCAATGACAGTATAAGGCATGGAATTTGGTGGCTTGCTTGTTAGTCACTGTCATATAGGAATAAGGTGTCACTGCCAACACCTGTGTTTGAACATGGATCACCAGGGAGTAAACACAGTCGGCCTTGTTCTCAACGTGACACACACACAAAATAGATTTTGTATATATATATATAAAAATAAACATGAGTATAGTGGGATTAGAGAGTGTAGAGTCGGAGAAGTGTCTGATGCACTATTGTTTGAAGGTGTAATTATGTCTCTGACTTTATAAAGTGACTTTAGTAAAGTAGAAGTTATAAAACTAAACACCAAGTTTTGTTAAACCTAATATGGTTATAAAACGCACTGACAATGTGATTTTGTTAACACTAGCAAGGTTACAAAATTTGCCCACAAGCAAAAATAATTGATAGATCCAACATTTTTTTCTTTTTTTATGCTTCTACTTTAAAATTCTAGATGGCTGTAACAAAACCTCAGATTTTATTAATTTTAACTCCACCTCTAAGCAATCAGTTTTTAATTTTTACTTGAATTTAAACTGATCACTGTGAAAGCAATACGTTGCCATTACAAACCACAGAGTAATTAACATTTGTTGCAAGTTGACTAATGTATAACATTACCAAACACTGAAATGAACTATAATAGATATAGCTAATTCTAGCACATGGACAATACTACTTTTGCAAGTATATCAATAGTGACTGCTAAAAAGATTATGTAGCTCCAATTTCCTAAGTAGACAGTCTATATAAACAAAAGAGTAGTCAAGATTTCTTTATGTAGTCATGAACAACAACCAGAACCATAGCATTTTTTCAACAATTAACTGAAAAAAAAAAAAAAAAGAAAAAGAGAGAGAGAGAATATAGCTAATGTTGAGAAAGAAGGATAATAGACTGAGATGGGGGAGGTGAGGGTAAGATGTAAGCAGTAAGCAATAATAGAACAAGGATCATAATCATCCATTTGTATGCACATGATGTGATCTGAATATAATTATGAAGAGAGAGTCACTCTTCCTCAATTCTGTTAATATAAATAAGAGAGGCCACAATTGTTAGCAAAGCCAGTTTTCTGATAGGTGTTCAGGCATGTTATCTATCAATTTTATAGCCCTCCTTCCCTCCAGAAAGATTAACTTCAGTACACACTACATCTGTGCCAGTGTCAAACAAACCCATCAATTATGCTTTATTCACTATCAAAAACATTAGCAGTTCATCATAGCAAGGCTTAATTGGATGTTTTTCAGTGCGTCCACATTGCTCTCGAATGTGACAATGTTTGAAGTGTGTTTAACAGCAATATCATAGAAAAACTGCTCAAGCCACCTCAGCATTTCTCCTTTTGGGAATGTCTCAAACAGCAAGTAATGCTTGTGTCACACTTAAAATGTTTGTTCTAATTCAGTTTAGACATTTCAAAAGTTTAGTTTCATTTGGAAAAGAATTGACAATAGTTTGCATGCCATATATAATGTTTCTTGCAATATGAAGAAACCTTAAAACACAGAATTGTATAAAAAACAAAAAAAAGTTTGGTCTATTTTGCTCATTAAAAAGTATATAGAGTAATAAAAAAAATCTCCCAATGTCTATTCAATGATTTAAACAGACCTTAATTCTATGCCAAATAGATTAAGATCCTTAGTGCCTTGAAAACACATTCAACTGACAAAACCCTACTTTAGGCATGCTATGTGAGAATGTGCTGAGAGAGAGAGAGAGAGAGAGAGAAAAAAACTTACTTTGCAAAATACCTATAAAAATGCTTGATGTTTTGTTACTAAAAATTTGATTATTTTCATCTTCATCTAAACCAAGATATAAACACCACAAGCAATTGCTGACAAAAACCTAAAAATAAGCTTATTTGTTTAGCTTTAAATGTAATACATTAAAATCAATTTTGAAAAGGATTCAAAATTTATATTTTGTATGCTTTCTTTGAGGAGAAAAAGAATTTATTAAGCAGTCAAAAAGATGAAATTGTTAATTTGTGGTTCAACAGATACAGATTATAGAAATGAAGGAGTTTTTTATTTTCTCATAGGATAATTTCAAAAACAGATTGAAATAATGATAATTTTATTAAAATAAAAACTGTTTTCTCTACAATTAATTTCTTCAGAAATTAGTGATTGAAAAAAAAATTTCAAAAGATTTGAAAAGTCCCAATTAAGTAGATTGGCTAATTAAAAAGTAATATTCTTGTGAAATGTGTGTGACAAACGTGTATATAAAATATCCATAGTGTGTTGAATATCTGTAGTGAAGATTTGATCCAAACTACTTTCAAAATGTTAAGTTTAACTAATTAAGCTTATTGTAAAGAATTGACAATGTCTCATGGTTTAAGTGCACAAAAAGCACTGTAAGACTAGAAATGTCAGTTACTTGTAAAGAAAAACAAAAAGGGCTTTTTTTTTTTTTTAAAAGAATTTATTAAAAGTTGTTTTTCTGCCTTCTTCCTAATTTTTTGAAGGCCAACCAAATAGAAATGAAATAAATAATCAGCAGTTGAATGTCAGTTCCACAGTTCCAATTTATTTTGTTGTTTTGAAGGGTGAGGAGAAAAAAAATGGTGGAAGTCAATGGTGGCAGAGAGAAAGAAAGAGAAAGAGAACAAGGCAGAATGTTCACATACTTACAACTCTGCTATGTTGGGTTGACACCAGAGGTTGGTTTGTTTTTTGTTTTTTATCAAGTTGAATACAGATTAAAAATAAAAATTGAAAATAGTTGTGCCGACTTTTGGCTTACTTTGATTAAAGTTTCTTCAAAAGTATGTAAAATTTGTATAATAAAAAAATAAAACCAAAGACTGGCATATAAACAGAAAAGGTAGGAAAATATAAAAATTATAATCAAGGAAAAATGTTAGTTGGTGAAAGAAAATTTACAAAGTTACAATAAATGTTAGTCATGAAAATACTACTTTAACTATTTTTGATAATTAACATAAGGCTCAGAAGATAGCATTTGTAAAATTTTATTCAACTTATTCACATTTCTAAGCCTATATATATGATTGAAAAGTGACTCCTCCTCCCATCTAACTAATTTGTATAAGACAGGAGAGTCCATCATACATAAAATAGGGAGTTACTTTTCAATCACACACATATATATATATATATATATATATTGTTGAGAACTTTGGGTAAAAATTTATGAAAGACATTTAAAATATTTTGGTAATTGTGGCAAATGATTAAAAACCCATTGAATTGGAAATAAAAAGAAAAGAGGAGGGAATAAAGAGAAGTTAAAAAAAAAAAACAATTATCTGACAAAATGCTAGCCAAATAACAGTGAAACATGAAAAAATCTAATATTTTAGTAGACTTGTGTTCAGATTTAAGGCAGCACCCCATTCCTCACTCATACACACAAAATATATTAGAAAAGAGAAAATTCACAAGCCGGAGGGGTGGGATATGGATACTAGAGAACAGGCAAGAGTTATATAGATGATGCAGTAGACTTTAGTGTGTGACTGAGAAAATCCTTCGGGATAATTGATATCTTTTACAAAAAGTAAAGATATTGAAAAAGAAAAAAATATTAAATCAGGAAAGAAGAAATTTGAATCAAGTGTTTCAATCATAAAAAAAAAAAAATCATGAAGTCAAAGTGGCATTTGAAAGTTGAAAGGTAAAGAACAATATCAAATAACTGTTCAGATGATGAATTGTAACATCTTTGCATGAATTTGAAGCCTATTTAAGCTTGGGTGATCCACCATAAGCAATTAAAGACTCAAAGTCAGTATTGTTTTTGTATTAAAAATGTTCTACATTTGTTGTTTCACAAGAAGGAATCAAAAACAGTACTGCTCACAAAAAAAAAAAAAAATTGCAGACATGTTAAACAAATAAAACTTGACTGTAATTAGCTTTCATATACTCTACACACACACACACACACACACACACACACACACAAAAAGAGAATTTCAAAAGTTTGAACAGGTAAAATAAGTGGGTTATCTATATATTGAGAGTGAGAATGTGGCAACAAACTACTATTGTGATCTAGAGAAAAGAAAATATTTTGTATTGCAGAAAAAATTAAATGTTTATATTAGAATTGTCTTCAAAGTGTGTATTAGCCCAAACTTGATTGCCAATGAAAAAGACATTTTAGCTCTGGCTAAATTGTACCCAACCAACATATATACTTTATAGAGTAATATGACATAGGAAAAAAAAAACAAAAAACAAAAAAAAAACTCCAACCTGGAAGTTTTTAATTACTGAGATATCACTGAACCATAACTGGACGCATTGATTGTATGTAGAAGAATGAAATTCATTCACTCCAATCATAAATATAAAAAACAGCATTTTTGTAATCAAAAATAAAATTTGTTTAACAAGCTAATCTATTTTAGAAATTGGTAAATTATAAAAATACTCAGAATTATTTATTAACAAAGCTACTATAAAGAAAAAAAAGTTGAATTTGTATTTTGTAAAAAAAAAAAACAACAATAAATCATTGCAAAGGAAAATGAACTACTTTTTAATTGAGCAAGTCAAAGAAAAAAACTGACAACACATATCTTCCTTGCTGACCAATGATAAGTTAAATATTTATTAAATTTGTAAAATATGTAATTGGAGTTGAGTCAGAGAAATTCCAAGGCAGTTAAATCAACCGAGTATGTATTAGTTTCCTTACAAGATCAGTTTAATACAAGGCCTTTGTGTGCACGGAGATGGGGAGGTATCTATCAGCCAAACTTAGTGCAAAGGGCATCAGAGCAACTCATGATTCTCCTTTTTTATGGAGGGAAAAGTGCTAGCCCAGAGTTGAAATCTAGAGACCAATCACATCTGATTTGATGTTCAAAGACAAAGTTGATCCCAGTTAATGAGTTTGGTGATCCAGATTGTTATATTTTTGAAAAAATCACTGATTTTGTTTCTTTTTTAATGTATGTCAAAAGTCAGTAATAATGACAGCATTAACTGTTAGGCTCCATAGACATTCCTCTCTCTCTCTCTCTCTATATATATATATATATATATATATATATAAGAAATTTTCCTGAAATATTAATTCAAAATTATACAATTTTTATACAGTTGAGAAATTGACATTTTTGTCCTTAAGCCATAGTAACTAAAAATTGAAGAGATGTGAGGATAAAAGAAACATATATATATATATAGATAACATTAATAAAAATTAAAATAAAATTTTAAAAAATTACTGCTTTCAGAGCTAGTTTAAAGATTTCCCAATTGAAAAAAATCTTTCTTATATTTTTTATAATCTATTTATTAAAATGAATTTGTATTTAAAAACAAATACAAAATTAAATCATTTTGATTTTATATAAAATATTTTACAAGATAGGAAGTTTTTCAGAGGCGTTTTCTGTGTACAGTTATGGAAGAGCAAATTTGATTCTGCAGGAAATAAAGAATTAAAAATTTCAAACCTCAATCAAAAACATTGCTTCACCTTGAAAATTTTATTTATGCACAATGATTTAATATTTATAAGCATTTAAAGGTTAAGAATTAAACACATGAGGAAAAATTTTTTTCCAGTATTCATCATGATAAAAATCAAAGCTTTTTATCATCATCAAAAACAAACTGCTTATTCAGTACTTGATACTCAAGTTTGGATTGCGTAGCTGACAATTTTGGAATCATCTATGAGAACCTTTACTTGGAAGGAGTAAACATGTCCAGCCATAAACTTTAACTGCATGGCTTCCAATGAAGTGCAGTAAGCAAAGTATTGTTGCTAGATTCTGTGTCAAAATAATACACTAAGCAACAATACTTTACTTTTACACAAATTTGCTTCAAGACCACAACAGTTAAGACAAAGAGGAAAAAATTATATGAATTCTGATTTTGTTAAAAATAATTCACTTATTTTCAGTAAAGTTTGCCAAATACAAGGTATCTAGAAGTGTTAGCCATCTGTTGGTCCAATAGTAGCATTAATTTGTACATACATAAAGAAATTGGTTAATAATTTTTCCTTCTTTCTCTATTGAAAAGGACTTTTTTTTTTCAGACCAAAGAACAAAATATTTTCCAGCACCAATCTACCATACATTTAGACATGTTTAAATCTAGAAGATGAGCCTAAAGTAAAAAGAAATAATCCTTAATATTTAACAGTTCCTTTCCTTATTTAAATAAAAGGCAACTTTACAACATTGTTCTTAGCTTATACTCATAATATAATATGAAATATCACTGAAGTATCCAAGAAATTTCATAAAAGTACTCTCTCCACCATGAGGTATATTTTTGGCAGCTAGTAGAAAGGAAATCAACTTCAGAGATCCTGCTAAAAATTCTATAAATGTGATTATATAACAGTTAGTGTATTTAACAACACTTTGAACAAATGAATGAAGTTGAAAAGTGAAATTTTTACTCCCCAAATATATATAACTTTTTTGTATCACAAAAAAAACCAAAAAAAACTAAGATTTTTTTTTTTTTCCACCGGTTCACTTAATATTTAAATCTTGACTGATACCCCCCCCCCCCAAAAAAAAAACAGGCCATAAATTGATTTGTTTTAAATCTATTTTGTTTCCCCCTGAAAAAAGTAGGGCATGTCACCAATGAAGAAACAAGGCCTTGTAGCTGAATGATCTATTATTGTGCTGGACTTGTATCAGTCCAATGTGAAAAGAAATCTCATTCTGTTTGTACTATGAAAAGAGGAACAGAAATATTTATAAAATCTCATTCTGTTTCTCTATAAATTTTTGAAAAGTTATTAACATTGCAAATTTTGTTTGGACAATCGATCTAATGTTACCACAACATCTTGGCAGATTTATTTGTCTGTGTTACACAAATAGACAGATCAGCTTTATTCTGTCAGTATGCTCTCATACTTTATTAGAGATTAGATACCCAATGAAGGCTTGAGAATGGATCAGCTGAAAAGCATGTTTCATCAAGAAAAAACAGTTCAATTGTCAACATCATTGTTGTTACCAATTCTGCAATGATAACATGTGAATTATGGGCTAAATTGTTCACTTGAATGATGATCTGGACAAGTGTGTGTGAGTTAGAGAGGGGAAAAAAAAAAAAAAAAAAAACTAAGATAAGTTTGCTTCTTTTCTTTGTATACTAAACATCTAAGAACATACAGTGACCAGAATTTTACAAATATGAATAAAATCAGATTAAAATTGAAAACAGCAAACTGATGCCTTAAATAAAGAATTTGAGAAATACTGAATCATTTATGTTATTCATCTTAAGTGTTTTAATGTTCAAAATGTTTGAATTGACTGATTTTTGAAGAAAAAAATTGTTTTGTCAATTTATCACCAGTTGTGAAGAGGTACCATATCAAAGAGGTACCGTATCAAAGAGGTACCGTATCAAAGCATAGAATGAAGGAAGGCTACAATAATAGTAATTATAAAACAACGCTGGGTGAAGCTCAGACAAAAATTTACAAATAAAAAAAGCCAGTATTGCAGAAAGGGTCATTAGATAGGGATGAAAAGATACAATGAAAAAGCAGGGAAAAAAGTATTTGAATATGTACTTCTCTCTCTCACAAAAGTCGTACAATGCAAAACTTCCCAGAAAAGAAACACTCTTTAAAGGGAGGTGAGAAAAAAAAAAAGTTAAGGTGGTGGTAGAACGGAAGTAATGACAATGATATCAAGAAAAGTTATAAACAAAAAGATGGGGTTGATACAACTTAGTAATTTCTGATGACTTACAAAATTCAAATTTTGTGATAAAATGTATAGCATGTCCAAGATTCTGAGGGTTTGCTGTACAGGTTATATTTTCAGAAAAAGTTATATTGATAGTATTGCTTTATTTTATTACATGAGGTTTGTAGTTCAATTTGGTTGTATTTTAACTTAGTGCTGATATTTGCTAATAGAACTTAACCATTATTGTCATTAGAAACAAGAATTTGGACTGAAAAACAAAGCAAAACAATTTCAATAAAAATTGAGGTAAGAAAAGTTGGTAGAAATTGACAATTTTTGACAAATGAATGAGCAGTTGAGTAAGAGACAAAAGGAAAGTGTGTGTGTGTTTGTGTGTGTGTATATACCTGTACAATATCTGGAAATGAAATTTGGTGTTTCTAACTGAAACTGCTGAAGCTTTCTTTTCAGATAATAAAAGGAATTTTGTTTTCTTATTGGTATTACTTCATTTCGCTAAGATGTAAAATGAAGACATGCAATTTAAGTGTGTGCATGAATGTGTGTAAATTTGAGAGTGGATACAAGCTGGTTTCCTTTAGGTCCCCCCCATTTCATTTCTTTCTTCACTCCTCATTTATCCACCTCTACAATGTTTTTATATATATATATATATATAGTCATCACGGACTGAAAAAAACAAAAAAAAAACAGCACAAACAAAAGTTGCCAAATCAGACTAAAGAAAGAAAAAATTCAGAACAGACTCATGATTTTTGACATTCAATTTACTTTCTGCTTTTAAAGGATTTTTTAATCCCTCCTTTTTCATCTTATAGGACATCTTTTTGTGCATTTTTATCATATTTCTTATTAAAAATTGCCCCCATCCCCTTTACTTTGTAGATTACTGATTTCCACCATTTAAGGCCTTTGGATGTTGGTACATAATACAAGCACAAAAAAAAAAAAAAAAAAAAAAGTGTGTGTGTGTGTGGGGGGGGGGGGGAGGTCACCACTGACAATTCATGCTGTTCTGTTTTATGCAGTTTTCTTTTTCATATATTGCAAACACTGGTTCCATAGTTGCTTTGTGGTGACACTGAGTGGTAATATTTTGAGAGGACCAACAAAATAAAATATCTGCAGGCTTAAGTTTTTTTTTTTTTAAGTTTTTTTTGTAAGTCTAGTTCTCTCAAAATATACTGACTCTTTTCACAAAAAATAAAAAAATAAAATAAAATTAGAAGAAAGACAAACTGCGTTTTTTTTCTTTTACACTCCTGGTGAATATAAATTTGGCTCGAAGAGTTATCCCAAGTAGGCAGGAATGCAGGTAAGCTGAAAACTCCATACACCTACCCAGATAGCTAACCTGTCCAGATATACTTAGGCAGTGGGAACACATCTGATTTATCTCTCCTTGCTGGTTAGTTTATCTATAAGTTCTTGGAGAGGTGCAAGCTCACGTCGATCAATTAAGTTGAACTCTTGGACAAAGAATATGAAGTGCTTGAATGATGTGTTTAGGTGGGCTTCCTCACTGAGTTGTACAACTTCCCGAAAGTGTTGGTGGTAAATATGTGCATATACACGGAACAAACGTTTCAGTATAGTTTTTGCTATTGATAAAAAATTCTTAGGGAATGGCACACCTGGAAAGAAAAAGAAAAATGAGGTTCAGTGAGATTGTCCAATGGAGACAATTGGTCAAGTGTTTCAAAAGTCATTCAAGAGTCTGTTTAAAAATAGAAAGGTGTCTAAGAAACAAAGTGGAAGTTTCAGGTACACATAAGTAGCAAGAAAGATAAAAAAAAAAAAATAAAGAGAGAGAGAGAGAAAAAAATAGGTAAAAAGGAGATGATGACAGTATTTTTTGAAAGAGAATAAGATTATAAAAGAAAAGGAGTTTTCATATATACATTCATTCATTTAATGATGATATGATTAAATTATTTCAATACAATTTGATGAACAAAAAGTAAACATCTGAAATTTACTAGATTTTGGAGAGAGCACAACATGATCATTTTAAAGTCTAAGGTAGTTGAACATGTTAATATAAGATATGTACCAACTACTTAATTTTAACACATTAAAATAAAGAGAAAAATAACAAAAAGTAGCTTTGAAAATATACTTTACCTATTTTAGATGGGAATAAAGTTTCATCGTCTAATTGATCTTGTACCCAAGTCATCAAATAATCTATATATTTGGGTGCTGAACATTTGATTGGCTTTTTTACTGTCTGTCCATCAGCCCAATGGTATTCATATTTGGGGCCAGCTGACATGACTGCACAGCTCTCCTCTGTACAGAACTCAGTTATTGTTCCATACAGCATATTGATTTGGTTGAAGAAATCAACAGCTAGTAACAAAAAGAAAAATAGAAAAGAAAATAGATTACTGCTTTAAAATTTTAAACAATTGGAAAGAATGAGTAAATAAAAGAAAAGGCAATAACTTCCCATAAAAAAAAAAAAAAAAAAAAAGATACTTGGCTACTGATTCTCTAACAAATATTTATCCACCAGATTCCTCTGGACATTTGATTCAAAACCCGAGAGAAAAAGTACAAAATCTTTAGTATTCTGCAATGGTGGATGGAAAAAAAAATCTTGTGCAAAACTAGACTAAAGTCACTAAATACCTATTTAATAACAACACATTACTTGTTTTTGTTTTTCTTTCTGTTAAACAGTTTACTTTGTGCCTAATTAGAAGTTATATACACTCATTCAAAATTTTCTCATGAACCAAAATTGGAACAGTAGAGATCTGCTTTATGCTCTCCAGCCAAGCTATTTTAGTTGATGACAGTAGTTTTGGTTAAAATCAGTTGCCTGACCTACTAAAATATCTATACAAGGAAGAAGAAGGCCCTCTTGATATCAATGACAGGACATTGAATTTTGGAAAGATTTTTTTTTTAAAAGATTTTCAACCTTAAGTTATTTCACTTGAACTAACTTCTTGATACATGAACGACAATGCTACTCTTGCATTTTATATGCCATAAACTGTTATGCAACTGAAGGAAAAACATTTTACAAGTCAGTTATAACAGTGAAGACAATATTAATAATTAAGGAAGAGATTAACTTAACCTAGAAGAAAATCATCACTAAAATATTTCTCAGACATTTTTTGTGATATATCGCATGAAAATTATAAGCATGAAAATATCTAAGATTGTTGTGTGATCACAAAAAAAAAAAAAAAAGTGAATAAACAGGCAGATCTTATTTTCCAGGCACACTCAGTAATTCACCAATAATATTGATAAAAGTATTTTATGCCAAAAGTGATTCTTTCTCCATAAAATTCTGTTGACATATGTCAAACACTAAATGTTACAATGATTGTAAAACAGAAAAATTAAGTTTTTCAATAAGCAAATGGTAAAACACTTTAAACATATTTATTTTCTGAGACATTAATGTAAAAAAGGAAAAGAAAATTATAGTTTAGAATGTTTGGCATAATGACATACAAAAGCCAAGGATTCTCATATGTGTGTGTGTATAAAGATAAACAAAACTTGATTACATTTAATGGAGAAAAGTGATAATTATAGCATTTAACATGCCTAAGAATGATGCTCAGGGAAAGGGTAAAATGCAAAGAATCAAATCCAATTACATTCTTGGATGACAAAGAGTTTTAGGCAACCATCTTAGTTTTTTATTGTATAATGTGCAATCTAAGAAAAACTTAATCTCCTTCCTTGTCAATACACTTATGTCGAAAAAGATTTATGTAAAATTACATACTTTGTGATGCATCTACATGTTAAATTTCAATTCATTAGAACCTTTTCTTTTTACATAAATGGATAATTTTCTTTGCAGCCTTGTTTAATCTTCAGATTCTCTAAAATATAGGCTGAGAGAAACTTTTCAATAAAAAAATATTGCTATTTTACTTTTATTTCATTAATTGAGAAGTTACTATTAATAATTGATTTACAAGTATGAAAATTACTATTTTGATTAAAAAAAACACACACACACAACCCTTTCATATGGGTCACCAGTTTGATGTTTTACTACAAAGATAAGCTAACAAGTGTTTCTAACCTTTGTGTTTAGAACAACAGATGTTACAAGGTGGGAAGTTTTTTCTTGTATTGATTGTTGCAAAGATCAACAGAATAACTGACTCAACACAAAATCTAAGCCACATTCAGGTTAATCTGTGATAAATATTACAAGATCTAAAAACATTGCAGTTCAAAACTTGGAAAAATTTATTGATTTTGTTTCAATGACTTCTCTTTTAACTTTTGAAATTTACTTAAAAAGTTTCCAGATGCTTGGTGCTTTTAATACTGGAGTACTGTAATTTTTTTTCTCAAAAATGAAGTTTTATTTTATCTTCTACCCTTTGAAATGTACCTATAACTAGTAAAGCAAGAGACAAAAAACAGTTTCTTGATATGAACATAAAAAAACAAACAAAAAAACAAAAAACCCCAAAATATTTGTTACAAGACAATAATGAGCTAGGGTGCCACATGTAGATGTCTATGCAGTGAAGCAGTATAACATCACATTACCCAGTCTTAGTAAGTAAAGGACAGCAGAGATGTGTCGATTAAAAGTTTGGGTATATTTAGAAGAAATGTTTTGTGTGATAACCAGTGACAGGCAGAAATAACAATAAAATACAATATTATAAGAAAGAAACGCTTGATAACAAGATGTCTGAGCATCTGAAGAGAAACAAAATTATAAACAAGCCCTTTAATCTAACAGTAGAAAATAGAAACATTTCCTAAAACCAACATGGAAAAAATCTGCATCAAAAATTGACTGGATGAAGAGGACATTCTTTTTGAGAAAGAAAGACAATGACAACATTGAAGATAATGAAGACATCAACTACACTGACAACAGCAAATAAAAATATATCTATTGTTTACATGGACAGCAGTGAAGCACAATAAAATCTGATTAATATTATGCCTGAAAAAATTTAATCCCCCCACCCCCACAAAAAATTAAATGCAGCGTTTGGTTAGTGATTTATACTATTTTTACATATTAATTTGGATCAGAGTCAAGACTTATCTTTGGTCATAATACCAAATGATACAAATATGCATCCCCACAAATTAAAATATTTCTCATGTATAATATGCTTCCCTAATTTTCAGGTTTAAGAATTGGGGAGAAAAATTTATTCTAAACCAACAAATACAGAAACTCCCAGATTAATGTCCTCCCAAATCCTGATTTTTGTTTTACTCATGAAATTAGTAATTTTTAGAACCCAAAAACTGATCTTTTTGTGACCACTTGCAGACAACAATGGGCATGTATTCTGGTCATAAGGAAAAGGAGAACTGTATCTTTATGTATTTTCATACAAAGCTTGAAGCGGAGAAGAAAGATTATGCACAATAGCTTCTATCCTAACAGATACACCATTTCCATATAAAACCCATCTGCACAGTTAATATTCTCCGGCTTTCAAAAAATGACTGGAAGAGAAATTTTAATTCTAAGAAAGCATCATGTTTAAGCAGCAGCAGCAGCAATAAAACAAGAGAATCATTGAAAATAGGAGTGTCAGTTGGCCTAGAAATTTGTCTTTCATTACAAAGATCATACCAGGAGCAGTTGGACAGGGACACACACACAGAGTATATATTTACTACAATCAAAAGATAAAGAGAAAAGGTACATTCCATGAAAGCATCAAAAAGATAGTTGACTTTGGCTAATCAAAGTAAAACTTATTAGTCATACAATAATATTTTCTCAACCATTATAATTTATTTTTTTAAAACCCGTCATTCATATGTCAACACAATAACTAGAAAAATTTTAGTTCAAAGTTTGCTATGATTAGAAGCCAGTTTTCTCTCAGCTATAGAAACTTGTGGTAATGAGTGTAACTGACTCAGCAAAGATAATTTCTCTACTTGTTAATCATTTAACCACCATATTGCTGTCTTAGTAAAGAAAGATCTCACATAGTGTTTAATTTTAAAAATATTTTCTGAGCATATATATATATATATATATATATATATATATATATATATATATATAAGGAAAAAGTTTTGTAAACTTTTGAAATTCCTATCTTAAAATTGTTTATATTTCAGATGGTCAATATCAATATAAAAACAATATATTTTAAAATGTGATAATGGGATTTTTCAGAATATAAAAACAATGAAGTTTAACCTATGTACAATGTTTGGACTATTGTCCTCATCTTTACAGCCAAGTTTTACGAAGTTTTGGCCATTGTATGTTCCGGCTAGAAATTTCTAACTGAACCCTTTATGACGATCACTAGGGTATAGTGTTCTCATTCCATGTGCAATGCCAATTCTGGCAGCCATGTAGTTATTTCCCCTTTCACTTAACTCTGAGTTATTTGTCCACCACTGCTGTAGCCTGGTATTGAACTCACAGCTCTTTGGATCAAGTTACTGGAACTAACCAACATCTATATCCACTTGAGGACATCAGTATGTGAATTTCTGGGACTTATAAACCTAATGTTTCAGTAACCATTTTTTTTTTTTTTTACCAGAGCTCATTTTGGAATCTTTGGTGCTAATGATTTTCTCTAGCACTCTGCATTTCTGGTTCCCATATTGTATTCATTTCTAAGCTTGGTTGGTTTAGGAGATTTTTGTAGGATACCATATGTGTAGATTCCTTAAGTTTACATAGTTTCCAGTGGTGTTTGTTTTCTATTATTTTAACTTCATCCCATAGTGGGTGGTGATCCTCTTTGTCCCTTCATGTGTCTCAATGCTATGGCAAGCTACCCCACATGTATGGTCTACCTAAGATTCACAAAGACGGTATTCCGCTCAGGCTGATTGTTAGCAGCCAAGGCTTAGTGTGCCACCTTCTGAATCGCTTCCTTGTAGATATAATTGACCCGCTGATAGGAAAGTCACCATATGTTTGAAACAAGGCCCATTTTGTGGAACTTATCAAAGATGCTCCTATCCAACACAACCATATGGTGAGCCTGTTCATCAAGGTACCCATGGTGGAGGCACTATCAGTAGTCAAGGACAGACTGGCCTCAGACTCATCCCTAGGAGGACATACCAATATTCCACTAGATAACCTGATGGAGATGCTGTCTTTCTGCACACAAACAACACACTTTGGAATGGGTAGCAATGGGCTTGCCATTATCACCATTATTGGCTGACATATACATGGAATACTTTGAAGAGATGGCATTAGAATTCACAGCTCTAAAGCCAATTTTGTGGCTGAGATACATTGATGATACCTTCATACTCTGGTCACACCAGGAGGAGGTCCAGATGCTACCAGACCATGTGAACTCAATAAAACCATCAACATAGTTTACTATGGAAAAAGAGAGTGACAACAAACTAACATTCCTGGATGTACTAATATCTCAAACAAAGAAGGGGTTCAAGACATCTGTATACCGCAAGCCAACATTCATCCGACAATGCCTCAACTTCAACTCCCACTACCCATACAATGTAAAGAAAGGGATCATCTGCTGTCTGCAACAACGAGCAAAATGTGATAAACGGCAACCCAGAGACATACAAACAAGTAATAGTCAGTATAAGCAGTGCCCTATTCAACATAATTATCCAGGGTACATAATGATAGCTCCAACGAATATGGAAGGGAGGGTACATGAGGATAACAACTCTCAGAAAGCAGCCTGTCTATGTGAAGGGGTTATCGGAGAAAATACAAAGGATCTGTGGTCCATATAACATCAGAATGACCTTCAGAAGTGATTCTACACTTCACAGGTACCTCTCCCAAGTAATACCCTAAATAGAGGAGAACATGACTAAGGACAGTATGTATGCCATTCGATATAGATGTGAAAAGAAATAAAAAGGAGAAATGGGCAAACCCCTTAAGGTAAGGCTACAAGAACATTGCAAAGCCGTAACATGAGGGGAGATAGAAAAATCAGGCATAGCTTCCACATAAGGAGAGAGAAAGTGGAACACTGCCCCCTATAGGATGAACTTGAAATAATAGAGAACACCACTGGAAACTACATAAACTTAAGAAATCAACACATACGTTAAGCTATAAAAATCTAAGCTGACCAAGCATAGAAATGAATACAATATGGGAACCAGAAATATGGAGTGCTAAAGAAAATCATTAGTGTCAAAGATTACAATATGAACTCTGGTAAAAAATGGTTACTGAAACATTAGGTTTATAAGTCCTAGAAATTCACATGCTGATGTCCTCAAGTGGATATAGATATTGGTTAGTTCCAGTGACTTGACTCAAAGAGTTGTTCAATACTAGGCTACAGCAGTGGTGGACAAATAACTTAAAGAGTTAAGTGAAAGGGAGATAACTACATGGTTACCAGAAGTGGCATCGCACATGGAATGATATACCCCAGTGATCGTAATAAGATTTGGTTCGAAATTCCAAGCACTTGAAGAAGGCCAGAGCATATAATGGCTGAAACATTGTAAACATGGCAGTAAAGATGAGGACAATAGTCCAAACAATGTGAATAGTGTAAATGCTACCTCATCTCAGAAGTATAGAAAAAATAATGAAGTTTAAATCTTATTAAGAAGTTACTCTTTATTTGTGACTGTACTTTCTACATGTTGCCATGGACTGATAGCTGGTGTAAGGTTGTAATAAAGTAAAAAAAAAAATTCACTGAATCGAAAAGAAGTTGCAATCTGATGTGGAGTCAATAGAAATTCTTCCTAGTCTACAGAAACTACTACAGAATTTCTACTTTCAGAAATAAAAGAACTGATAATCTTTCGAAAGTTTACTAAGCATGATGAGCAAACTATCAAGGATTTCTAGCTTGAAGCTGGCTGCTTCCTACAGGAAACAAAATTCAGAAGTCAGCCAACAATACTACTCTATATCAAAGATGTGAAGAAAGGAATAATTAAGTGATGTAATGTCCTTTACTGCAAAGATGTTTTTAAAATAAGACTTTAAGCTCAAAATGATCATAAAAACATCTGAATAAAAGTTTTTTTTTTTTTTTTTCTGTACAGATATTAAAGATTCTTTAAGATTAGTTTTACAAGGTTTTGTCGCTTTGACTTTAAAATGCCAGAGTAAACATATAATTGATACTGATAACGACATTAATAAACAGGTTGCAAATATTCTTTTTGTATTTTAAGAACTGATCCATCAAATCTGATTTTTTTTGTTTTAACCGATAAACTAGAAAGAGAACGGAACATAAAACTGCTATGTAAGGTCTCAAGATATTGCAAAAATCTGCCAATCTTGATTTATTAAATGAAGAGAAATTCACACAGAGAAATACTTGTCAATTTCTAAGTTTTAATATATTATGTGTTGGTTGTAATTGTGATTAAAATAAAAACAAAAAGCTATCTAACTAAATAACTGAGAACAGTTCTTCAACAAGTGGAAAAATATTTAGGGTTTTGTTTTTCTCTCAGAAGCAATATAATATTTGTGAAATTCATTTTTAAATGTGGATAATCTACAGGCTAGAGAAACTGGCACTACTATAAAACTGTTCATATATGAAAAATATGTTGATAGATATGTATACATATATGTATGCAGAAATGAAAGCCAAAAATAATTTTTAAAAAATGAGATGCTCAAATGTAAGAAGAGTCAATAAAAATATATTCTGCCATATTCCAAATTTCTTAAATTCTTTGCTGCTGCAACCAAAATAATGTAAAAATAATTTTAATATAAATAAAATTCTGAAAACTAATAAAAAAAGTTTGAAGATTTTATTTTTGTTGCTGAGAAAGGTTTCAGAGATGTTAAGAGTGCACCTGAAAATGAAATCATTAAAAAAAAAAATGAATTGATAATTTTATATTCAAGGAGTTTTTGACAGTCTTAAATGGAAATTTAGTTCAATATTAAAAAACAACAAAAAAAAAACAAAAACAAAAAAGTTTTAACTATAAGAAGTAATATAGAAACTACTTTTAGTAAAGATGATATAAAAATGTATTAAAAACCAAGAAAAATGGAAATTTATTGTGTCTTTTAAACTGCCTAAATGAAGACAAATGGTTATATATATATATATATTCACACACACACACACACACACACACACAAATTTCTTTTTTTATTAATCCAACATTTTTATTACTTTAAGTGATATTTTTAGTGGATACCCATGTTTGAGTAGATGCTCATTTTTATTTTGTCTACCAGTCTGAACATCCAAGAAATTTTATTAAAGAAAAATGTGTCCTCTGGAATGATTGGAACCTGTGCCCTCCTTTGCTATGAAGAGCTTAATAATTAGTTATACACTCCTGATCAAAATTTTAAGACCACTTAAAAATCTTAAAAAAGAAATATTTTTTTTATGGATAGATTTTAAACTCCTCCCACTTAAGGTTATCAATACTACAATCTAAAAGGTTATGGAAACAAAAAGCTACATTCCAAACATTTTATTTAGAAATTTACATTTTTATAAAATGAGGCGATTTATACATGATCAAAATTATAAGACCAGAGACAAAAATTCTATGGAATTGTACAAAAAGTGTATGAAAACATTCAACAACCAAATTTAATAATGAATTCTACCTCCACTGCTTTTGATGACTTCAAAAATTCTGTCGGGCATGCTAGAAATAAGTGTTTCCATTAAGGTGTGGGGGATGTTGCCCCAGCTTCTGAAGATGGCTTCACGAAGTTAATTTTTTGTTGAATATTGTTTGCCATTTCGATAAACATCTCGTCATCCATCCCCAAACATTTTCAATTGGGTTCAAGTCCGGTGAGCATGCAGGATATCCCAAGAGATGGACCCCATTTTCTTGTAGAAAGGTCAAGGGACGTCTTGCAGCATTATTCTGTTGGAATAACCATCCATCCACACACAAACGATAGCCCTCCATCATCAATGATACTTTTTGTAGCATGCTAACATAACCAGCCACTGTTTGACAACCCTGCACCACCTGGAGCTCCATCGTCCTTCTGTAAAAAAAGGCACCCCATATCATTAGGGACCCTCCACCACTATGACGTGTGGAGAAAATTTCAGGAGGCATGTTTTTGTTATGCCAATATCGTTGGAAGCCATTAGGACCATCTAGATTGAATTTTTTCTCATCAGAAAACAGGACTTTCTTCCACTTTTCAACGTCCCACGTTTGGTATTCACAACCAAACTTTAAGCGGTCCACCTTGTGATGTGGAAGCAGCCGAGGAATTTGTTTACGCTTTTTATTTACCATGCCTTTGTGTTATAAGTGTCGTCTGATGGTTACGGGACTGCAATCAGCATCTGTGACTGCCTTAATTTGACTAGAAGAAACTCTCCCTCTTTCATAACAACCCGTCTTATTCTCTTACTCAATGCAGGAGAAATTTTTGGGAGCCTACCAGAGGATTTTGCTTTTCCATAATTCTCACTGTTCTTTAGAAAGTTGCAAATCAGTTTTACTGCGATTTACCTTAGCTGTGATCGCCCGCTGTGATAAACCTTGCTTATGGAATTCTAGAATTCGAGAACGCTCAACTTTGGTAAGTTTGCTTGCTTTAAGCATGGTAACACCTTTAAACAGTGATTGCTAATCTTTAATTGAACTAAAAACATTGGAATTACCATAGATCTAACAATTTATACCCCTGGTCTTATAATTTTGATCATACGTAAATCACCTCATTTTATAAAAATGTAAATTTCTAAATAAAATGTTTGGAATGTAGCTTTTTATTTCCATAACCTTTTAGATTGTAGTATTGGTAACTTTAAGTGGTAGGAGTTTAAAATCTATCTGTAAAAAAAAAATTTCTTTTTAAAGATTTTTTAAGTGGTCTTAAATTTTTGATCAGGAGTGTATCTGCCCTTAAAGCACACTTGTTCAGATTTCTTCACAAGTCATAACTGCCCAGTTTTTTTTTTTTTATCTGAAACAAAACAATTTCTAGTGAATTAATGAAACTTTAAATTTATTAATCTGGCATTTTTTTTTATCAGAGGGAGATTTTTCTGGGTTGGGGGAATATCTAGGCCAGACTGTTTAAACATTCAATGGCAAAATTTTGCAGGATGGACCTGGTCTTAAAGTGAAAAGTGCAGTTTGATTGAATGGTGACACTCAATGTTTTAACCCATGAGAATGTAAGTTATAGGCCCCCTCAGAATTGATTTACAAGTTGGTTTTAATCTATGTAAGAGGAAAAATCTTGACTGCAAAACAGAAAGAGCAGAAAAGGGTAGATCAATTTGTGCTTTTGCTCTGGAGAAGAGATTAGGCAACTTGGGTAAGAAGTGTGTTGTCAGAGAAAAAAGTCTGACAGTTTCACTATGTAAAGTCTGTGGCAGCTAAGAAAAGAAATAGAACCCAATCTGTCCTGTTATTTGACCCATAGCTGAAGGGAAGAGACGGATTAATACCTTTCCCAGGGGTATTTGCATATAAATGAATGCACACAAATACTCTTGGGAAAGGTATTAATTTGTTTCTTCCCTCCAGCTATGAGTTAAATAACAGGACAGAGTGGGTTCTATAGCCTTGGTTGGCAACCAGTCTACTGCAATGTCTCTTTCGAGACACAATCATCCAAGTGTGTATTACATATGACACTTAACTGACTGACTGATGACAGAAGACTATTTCCATTGTTGTTGAAAATGAATAGAAGAAGAATCTTTTAAATTCTCATAATATATACGACTTTCATAAATTGACAAGAGTTTATCTATAACTTGATGACACCTGTTCCAAATATCTGAATAGTCATTAATACAAAAAACAGAAAAAGAAAAGAAAATGAAAATAAAAATAAAAAATGCTTCACTGCAGTAGATCAACCATTTTTCAGCTCCAATCTTTGAACCAGTGTCATTTTGAATTGTAAACTTTTTAAAGCAAGCACATTTCTTCTGTTGCTAAGAAATTGATTTATATGAAATGTTGCTCTAAAAGTAAGTTGTAAAAAGCCCTTAAAATATATATATATATATATATATATATATATATATATATATATGTATGCTTTAAACAAATTGTAGTTTTCTAAGAGAAAACAGATTTGTATTTGAAATAACTGTTAACCTGTATTGATAGTTTTTCAATTTTGTGCAAGGTCTACATTAAAATTTGAACATTTTGTATATTGTGAACAATATTTTTGTCATTGTAATAAATGTTTCTCTTCAAATTTCATCCCAGAGGAAGAGTTTGTTTTGTTCATTTGCCCCTTCACAATACTCTGGATAAGAGATTTAATGTCCTCTCTTCTCACATTAAATTCATTTAGAATCCAAATATAGGTACCTCCATTAACTTGCTGAAAAAAAGAGCATACTGCTCCAAACTTCATGAAAACCAAGTTTTACCATTAAAGTCTTTATTATTAAGGGGGAGAACCAAAGTATTTTTAAATATTTAATTATATCTTTTAATCGTTTTTAAAATGTTTGGAATTTTGGTTAAAAATCTTTTGTTTGCACCAGTGCATGTACTATAAATTATCATAGAAAATTTTAGTACCTTTTTTGTAATGAAAGACACATTAATTTAGAAGTTCTTGTAGTAATTAAATCATTTTAGATTCATTTTTTTTTTTAAGACCTTATAAAGCTTTAAATCTTCAAATTCAGTTCCAATGGTATAATGATTAGGGAATATTGTTATTAAGTAGAACTATATTAATAATTATAAATTGTAAAGCTTATTACAATTTACAGACCCTGTATATTTTAAGAATTTTGAAATTGTTTTTGTATGTGTATAAATATGCTGACTTTTGTAGCATGTACAACATTATCATAAAGTAAGAGTGATATCTAGTAATTTTAAAGGCAAAGTATCTAAAATTCAATAGCAAGTCAAATTATCGAGAATATTTTCCTAAATTTTTAAAGATTACTGAGTACTTAAAAATAAATACATTAGATAAACCTTCATCTGTCATGAAGCTGTAAACACATAAGATTAAATAGCTACTGACAAAAGAAAGAAAAAAGTAATGCATTTCTGTGATATTTTAAACTTAAGGTAAATATTTGTTTCAAATCAGATTAATTATACTTTAAATCAGCTAATATTCTAAAAAATAAAATTTCAGATATGTACATTTTTGTGGGGTGGGAGATTTTTAAAAAGAGAATTATATTTTGATGACAGAAGGCTAAACATGGCAGTAAAATAAAAGATTTTTTAGCAATTTTAAAATGAGAATTCCTTCCTATCAATATAAATTTGTTTTAAAATAAAGCAAAGTATTTTGCTTATTGGAAATATAAATTTAATTAGGTATCTTTATTTTTTGATAAAAAATGCAAAAAGGGTTCCAAACTTGATGAAAACAATGTTTTATTGTCAAAATGTTAAGAGGAAAGACCAAAATATTTTTAAAATTTTTAAAAATCTTTTCTAGCATGCTTGAAGTTTTAATTGAAAAACTTTTTTTTTTACATCAGTCCATGGGGATTTTAGTGTCATTTTTGTGACAAAAAACAGTTTCGGAAATTATTGAAAAATCTAATAATTGTTGGAATTTAATTAAATTCCCAGGATTTATTCACCAACAAACTTTTTTAAACATCTGTTTACCACCACTTAATTTTATGAAATTTCAATAGTAGCCTCTTCATATTTTTATCAGTTAAAAACAAGAGTCCTTGGAGAATTTAAATCAATTTGTTTTTGTTAAACAGTTTTAAAAGATTTAAATAGTTTTAAATCTTAAAATGCTGTATTAATTCTAGTCTTGTAGATTATAATATTATTAAGTAAAAACTATATTTACTAATCATATATGTTAAAGCATAATACCAGCCATCAAACATTGATTTTTAAAAGAATTTTGAATTTTTTATGTACATAAATGTACCCAGTTTTTAAAGTATGGGCAACCATACATGACATTATCAGAAAATAAGAGTGATGACTTTAGTAAGTTTAAAGTCAACAATCCTAGATTAGATTACAGCAAATATTTTCGAAGTTTTTAAGATTACTGAGTACATCAAAATTATAAAAAAGGTGCTCACATTGTACTAAATTATGTTTTACAGATAATGTCTCCATAAAACAACAATCTGTCATCAACTCACCAAAGATATAAATATAGCTATTGTTGGTTAAAAACACTGCTGCTGTTTGCTTAAAAAATTAATTTCTGATACATTCTAAACTTAAAGTCAATAATATTTGTTTCTAACCAGATTAATTATATCTTAAATAAGCTAACGTTTCTTAAATGAAATTTCAGAAAAGTATTTTATTTTTGGAAGGTTTTTTTTAATAAAGAGAATTATGTTGTGATGAAAGGAAAATCAATTTCAATCAATTTCTGTTTGAAATAACACTAGAATATTTTGCTTACTGGAAATAGTAAATTTAATCCTTTAGCTTTCAATTAAAGCTAAAAGAAAGCTTTTTCATTTTTAAGAATTAATTTCAAACCTTAGGTATTGCAATTTTTGTGGAGGATTTTAAATTTAAATCTATTAGCTTGGAATTAAAACTAAAAAGCTTTCATTTTTAATTTTAAACCCTAGGTATTTTGAATCTAGAAGTACCTAAAACACTATAAACTTTATACTAAAAAATAAAGCAAACAAATATCTGAATACTATGTCTTACCATTTATACAAAATACAGTAAATGTATTAAGTATTTTGTAAAACTGCTTGTTGGACAACAGGAAATAAGTAAAAGGTGGTTGTTGATTTAAAAAGTCCACTTTTGAACAATTAAAAGAGTAAAGAAAGTAGCTCAGAAAGTATCTGGTTCCTTCTAGGTTAAAAGTAAAGGGTCAAGTGAAGGTTAAATTGACAGTGGGAAAAATGTTTTGTAATTAATATTAAAAGAAAAAAATGTGTTAATTTGGTTCTGTTTACTAAGATGTAAATTCAAAACCAAATAAATAACATTTAAAAAAAAATTGCTTGACATTAAAATAATTTCTTGGTAAAAAAAAAAAACACAGACAAAAACATGTTAGAAAAATACCTTTAAAACAATGATATTGAATATATTACATGAAAAAGTGACAAACCTGGGTTAAGGTGGATAGAATAAGACAGATCTACTGTCAAACTACATATATGCTGCTTTGAATCGTATATAAAAGCATCGATTTCAAAATAATTTATATTTTTGATTTGGTTTATAAGCAAGAAGAGATGATCAGTTTGAATGGCAGATAAAAATGTTACTTACTGTTAACAGCCACCCATTCATTGAGGTCTTCTCCCTCTGGTAAAAGCACAGCCATACGCAAATTGCCACTTCCTAATGTAGCAGCTGCATGTTTCATCAAGTCATATTGGTGTGTGCCTTCTGGAATGTTCTTCTTTGGTTTGAATGTTTTGTTATTTCGACTTCCACTGAAAAAAAAAAAAAAAAAAAAAATCAAATCATAAAAAGGTTATTTGTTTTTAATATTATAGCCATTAAAATATCTTCATTGAACAAGCTTTTAATTAGAGAGACATCAATATATGCAAACAATTTGCAAAAATTCCTGCTTGAATTTGAAGCACATACTTAAAAAAAAAACAAAAAAAAAAACAAGTTGAGATCTTAATTTTGATTTACAAAACTTGGTTGCGAGTTAAGATTTAGATAAAGGAAAAGTTACAACAAAACTTTTTGATACTAAAAGAACTCTTATCAATATTAATCTTTTGTACAATATACTGAGTATAAAGAGTTTGATAAACAGCAATTAGCTTAATTTAACTGACATTTTTCTGGATCTCACAGTTTTAGAGTAAATACTAATACTTTTTGCTTTTTAAATCAGGCCACAATCATAAAAAAACAAATCTTGGCATCAAGATATGCTAAAATAACTTTCATTTTTTTTTTTTTTTTTTTTATAAATTTGTTATATTCATAGATTTTAGAGGTAAATATATTTAATATTTTTTTTTACTTTACCCTTTTTGTCAGTTCTAGTACAAAAAACATCAATTTAAATGTAGGTGCTTCAAAAGATTTGAAATAGCTAAATTTTAAAATTAATTTTTGAAAAGGAATAAGCTCTTATTTTAGTCTTAATTATAAGATAATAGATTAAATTTAATATTTCCAAGAAGCAAAATTCTTTGCTTTATTTCAAAACAAATTTAAATTATTTGGAAGGTGTTTTGAAATCAATAACATTTGCCTTTTTTTAGCACCATTTTTAGCCATCTGTCATTGGAATGTAATTCCATTTATTAAAAAATAATCTTTCAAAAATTAAATATACTTTTCTGAAACATTTAAAGAATATTAACAAATTTAAAGTTTAATTAATCTGATTAAAACAAATATTCACTTTAAAATATTGTAGAAATGCATTTTTTAACATGGTAATTGTTTATTTTAAGCTTTTGATAGCTTGAATGATGGACAAAAGTTTAATGTTTTTCTGCAGTGAATATATCTGTAAAATTTACTTGAGGAATATAATGTGTCATTTTTATTAAACCCAGTAACCTTAAAATTTAGGAAAATATTCTTCTTAATCTTATGTTTTATTGAAGTTTAGGTACTTTAGGTTTAAATTTACAATAGTTATCGCTCTTATTTTTGGATAAAGTCGTGTATGGATGTCTATATTTACAAAAATTAGCACATTTATACATATAAAATAGATTTCAAAATTTTTAAAATATTGGAGTTAAAAGAATTGTACTAAACTTTTCCATTTATCTAAACTTATTTATAAATGGAACTTTGTGTGTGTGTGTGTGTGTCCATTACCTATAGACTCTGAAACGGCTGAACTGATTTATACAGTTGTACTATAAGCGTCTACAAGTGTTCTTAGTTAGGTTTTGTGTAGAGGTACCCCAAATAAATATCGAAAATCGATAATCGAAAAAATTGGGTTATAGAAGGAGTAGTCTGATTTTAATCAAATTTGATACACTCAGAGACAAAGACATAAGAAATGATATTCAGAAGATTCAAGGTTGCAGTTCTTACAATAGTTCAAAAAATTGATAATGTATATATATATATATATATATATATATATATATAAGGCAAGATGTTTGTGTGTGTGTGTGTGTGCCTGTTTATCTGCCTGTATATCTGTATTTTTTCAGTCATTTTATTTTAGTTTTTGCTTCGGGTTTGGCTCTAAGTAGGTATAATTGTAGTTCTTAGTCTTGGTCATGATACCATTTACTCAGAGGACTTATTTATCCTTCAAAATTCAGTTTAGGACGAAAAAACTTATTCGATATCGATACCAGGAAATCAAATTTAGACTTACATCCATTCATTTTTTTTTTCAGTCTACGGTTTCGCTTTAACTGGAAACTACTATTGCATTTTAGTCTTTCGTGCCAATGTCCAAAGAGTCTGAGCTCCAGGACCATGGATTAGTTTTAAAGCTTTCATTACACCTGAGCAACGGCCAGGCTATATTGCTAGTAAGTAATAAATATAGTTTTATTGCATATTTCATAATTCAGAACAAATTTTTGGTAACTGGTGTTCCTGTTTTGCAAAAAACATTGAGATTTAAATTCTCCAAGAGTTCTGCTTTTAAAGAATATAATATTAAGGGATTGAAAATTTAATTTCTTGAAATTTTATAAAATTAAGCATGTGTATGTGGAGAGTGTAACAGATGTAAAAGAAAAATATTTTTACCAAGATTTTCTTAAAAAAAAAAAAAAAAAAAAAAAAAAAAAAAATTAATTCATTTGTGAAGAAGTCCTGAAAGTTTCATTAAATTACAACAACTTGATTTTTGTAAGAATTTATAAGTCAATGGGTTTTTTTAACCACAAAAAGATGCTAAAATTTTCTATACTAATCTTTGGACACTGGGATGACACAAAAAATAAAATTTAATAATAAAACTCTCTAGTTTTTCCTTTTGATAATAAAGATTTTGATAAATTTTTTTTAAGCTTTGGGCATTTTTTCATCATGGTGTGCCCATTTTTTAGCAAATTAATGGTGGTACCTGTTTAAATTTAAGTGAATAATACCTGCACTCACCAAATCCTTATCAAAATTATGAATTGTGCTTTCCATCAATTTGAAATCAACCCTGTTCAAAATCCTGAACCTGTGCTTGGATAATAAAATCTACACTAGAATTGTTATTCATTTGGAGAAGGACAATGAAAAAAGCCCATGCATATCTATCATTTATTGCTTTACAGAATTCCAAGATACTTCATGATGTCCATGGTGTTATTATTTACTAAAAAAATCCATTCATATCTATTATTTAATAGGTAATTATCTTTTGAAAAATAAAAATTAATATTTAGAAAAAAAAATGTTTGGTTACTATTTTAAGAATTACAATTAAAATAAAATTTATGCTTTGATTAAATTATCAGTTATATGTAGGGGAAAGCATTAAAAATTAAAAAAAAATGAATTATTTAATATTTATAAAAGGCAAACATTAAAATATTGTACATAAAATGATTATAGTGTTTGCCCTCTTTAAATTATTGATAAATAAATCTATTATTTAAAGTCTTACAAAATACAAATATATGATTTCCTTTCACATGACAATAATGCATGCCTCTCCACAACATCTTGTTTTTTGTTCTAAGCAACTTTTGACCTCTTACAATCTCACACTGTCCTAGTTTTTGTCATCTATTTACTCACACCCCTAAACCAATGTATCAAGGATATCATACAAATAGAATATTACTGAGGTAAAGTGTGAATATAAAGATTGTAAATATGAATGAATGAAAAAAAAAAAAAAAATTGTAACACATTTTTAAAAAAGTAATAATGCTCAGAATATAAAAACAAAATGACCTTCACATATACTAAATATGCTTTTCCTGTAATATTAATTCACAAATATGAACATTTTTAATCAGTTAATCATTAACTTTAATATAAGAAAATAATGACAGTAAAATATATGTGTATTATTCATTCATTAAAATAAAATAAAAAAATATTTAAACCTGCTTTTTTTGAAGGGACAGCAGACAATGAAAATGTTCATCTTGACGGTGGAGGCATACAAATCAAGGTATGTTCAGAAAGAGAGTAGTAAATAAAATCATGTTCTTAGTTTCCCTGAAGGAGCATTATTTCCAAAATGTTATTGGTGGTCACCCACTATACAAAAGGAAACATGATCAGTGGTCCAAGGAGTGTTAGCAGGGCATTCAACCTCAGGAGGGTAGTAGGAAATTAGGAACAAATGGAAACAAGTATATTTCAAATTGAGAATAACATTAAATCTCTGGTGGAGCTTACAATAGACTAGTTGTAATACTTCAAAAACAATAAAATTAATATTCAATAATGAATCAAGCATGTTGACTAAAAGATTATGTTGGAAACTGAATATGCTGTGGAAAAGAAATGCATTTTAATTTTTAGGCAATGGATACAAATATATGAATAAAGAAAGAGACATGAAGAGGGAGATATCAAATTGGTTTCTTTATTATTTATAAACAAGTCCATAATTTATGACTTTAATCAGATCACTAAATCACTTTTTTCAGAGAAAGTACAAGTCTGCTGAGATTGTTTTTTTCACTTCCTTCAGTAATCAGTAAACAAGTACTAGGATCATTTAAAATTTACTTTTTGTGTTATATATATTATATATATGATTTTTTTTTTAAAACATGACAGGCTTTGCCATTTATGCTATGTAACCAGAAAAATAATTTTATTTCATGATGTAGATTTTATTCTTGTGAAGGCTTCCCCACCCCTATTTCTGATGATACTGGATTGTTGGTGATATATACACAAAGAGGTTTTATTAAATTTAACTAATGCTTATTTACTCAATATTTTGTTTTGTAACATTGCTCCAGTGAGTAGATGTAGGTCTGCTATATAACTAGATTAAAATTTATAAAGAAACTGTTCAAAGTTTATAATGCAATGCATATACATTTTTTCTTAAAGTTTGTTAAGGGTCATATCAAGTAAACGCATCTAACAGCCAAGATACTTGAAACATTTTTTTAAAACCTATTTTAAAATACCTTCAATCAATATTGTGTTTAACAAGTATATGAGCATGTACAACAAAATATTTAAAAAAATTTTCTTTACAGATAGTGCCATACAGTGTTTTAATGTAATTATTTTCTGTTGATAGTTGTGGTCCTGAGTGATGTGCTGATCAGTATGCATATGAATTGCACTAAACTTTGACAATTATCAAGTTGTGACCAATATAAGATGTTGGAGATTTTGTTTAATCATGCACCAAAGCTTATTATGGATATTTTAACACTGTTTTTCTGGTAAAAAACACACTAACTTAGAAATTCTTGCAAAAATCAAATTATTATCTGATTTTAATGAAACTTTCAGGACATTCACACATGAATGAAGTTTTTAAAATGATCTTTTAGAAAGTCTTAGTAGATTTTTTTTTTTTTTTACATGTTACCCCTACACCACTTCCAATTAATTTCACAATATTTTCAGAAGTTGACTACTTTGTTTTATTAGCTAAATGCAGGACTCCTTGGGGAATGTAAATCATCTTTTTTTTCTTCCTTACCCCAAACTTTTTTGAAAAAACTGCTCTGAATAGTCAGTCAGTTAAGTGCCATATGTGATACATGCTTGGGCGATCATGTCTCGAAAGAGACATGACTGACTGGGCAGAAAATTATCCTGCAGTAGGTTGCCATTGCTTTCTGCGGTAGACTGGTTGCCAACCAAGGCTATAGAACCCAATCTGTCCTGCTATTTAACCCATAACTGAAGGGAAGAGACGGATTAATACCTTTCCCAAGGGTATTTGTGCATAAGTGAATACAATGGATTCAACTGGAATTCAAACTTGGCTCCCTGGTTTCTTGTTCCAAGCCTATATCCACTGTAATAGTAAAAATACAATAAAACTACAATTTTTTTTTTTTTTAGATAAGCTTTTAATTGCTTTTATAAATAATATGTATTAAGAACATGGTATTCTGAAGAAAAAAAATTTGATGAATAGTGGATTTTTACAAGAACTGTTTTTAGTTTCCTTTGTTAATTATGATGATTATATAAAGTTTCAAATATTTTAAATTTCTTCTAATCAGTCTGTATTCAGTTATTAAGTAAAGACTATATTTACTAATAGAAAATTGAAAAGCTTAATACAAATCCTTGTACAATAAGATTTTAAAAATAATTTTTAATTTTTTATGTAGAATTGTCCATTTTTTAAAACTGAGATTTCATAAGAGACATTATAAGGTCACATGTTTCAAAGGTTGTTCCCCTTACGAAACATTCACTTAGGTTTCATAAATTTATATTAATTTGGGTCAACCAAACTTAGCTTGTCACCACATCTGACTGTCAACAATCACTTCATGAGTCAGAAAGATATGAACTCAGTGGTTAAGAAATACTTTTATTCTAAATTTCATGCTAGAAACAATACTTGTTTCAAATCAGATTAATTTATCTTAAACATTTTTCAAAAATAATGTGTCACATATGTATATTTTATTTTTGTAAGATTTTGAAAACTGAGAATTAACTTTTGTTTACAAACCTGTCAATCTGTTAAAAATGAATAAAAACTGATAACTTTTGAAAACTCTCAAAAAGTTGAGATTCCAATCAATATAATTTCTATTTGAAATACAAAGTATTTTGCTTACTGGAAATAGTAAATGTAATCATTTAGCTTTCAATTAAAGCTAAAATGAAAGCTTAATGAAAGCTTTTTCATTTCTAAAAAATCAATTTAAAACTTAGATATTGAAAATGAAATTATGTGCCTAATTAATATCCATTTGACAAATATAGTAGGAGCATTCATTTTTTTTCAGATAATCTCAATTTTTATATATGAATTATTAAAATTATGACAATGACAAATCAATATATGTTAACATTCCAGTATAGATGGGTCAAGTAATAATCACAATTTTGCAATGTTTAATGGATCCAATTTCTGTGATATCATCTGTAAAGACTTGTTTCTTGAAGAGGTCAGGACTATTTTTGTTTATTTTTTTAAAACTTGGTTTTGTTATCAAGAATAGAATCTGATTTTGAATTGTCATTAGTTATGTTTAAAATAATGTTAGTTTTCAAAAACAGTATCATGAATGAACTAATTTATATAAAGTTTTAGAATGTATATTACTTGTGTATTAGTTACAAACTATTTAACACATGATCTGACTTGCATTCACTAAAATCAAGTATTCATTTTTCTGAATGAAATTAAATCCAAACTTCTCTTGATTATAACTGAAAACAAACATTCTTGATAATGACTAGAGATGGTTGAAAGTACAAGAATCAAAATATCACAAGTTTCGGGCAGATTCTTTATTAATGTGATCCAAATGTACAGGTAGTCATATACTTGATTAGAATATTATAAAATAAAGAAAAATGAATAGACAAATTTTTGCTCTCTAAGCATACGTGTGTGTGTGTGTGTGTGTGTGTGTGTGTGTGAGAGAGAAAAAAAATTGAAAATGATAACTTTAGTGGTTGAGCCAGACATTTGATAACCTTTAGTTCATTACATTAACCAGGTGACTACTCGGATAGTTTGCCTATACATGAAGTACATTCAAAACGAGAAAAATTTATGGGCCTTGTAAACATATGGACACTGATTAACCGGAATCAATAGAAATGCTAACCTGCTTTCCATTATAAAAGCCTTGAAAGACCCTGAAGGGAAATTACATTCATCTAGTAGGGACATGAATCATTTTCTTCTTAAGAAAAGAAAGAAAGAAAAACAAGAAAAGAGGGACAACCACAAGCATTAATAATGGCGGTTTGCTAGAGAGATGACAAAATACCCCTTCTTCAGACAGGGATTCTTTTGATATTAGGAAATACTCCCCAAAGCATATTTAGCAAAATGAAATTTAGCAGAGGGAATGAGGCAAAGGATACTCCCATCAAGAATTGAATCTGCAGGGAATTATTACCCATAAATATATTGCACAGGATTATGTTGCCTGTGCAAACAGAAGAGTACTTGAATTGTTATTGCAGCCATATTGAATAATTAACTGAAATAGGACAGGAAAATAATATATAGGGAAAAGATTTTTTTAAAATAAAGATTGAAAATAAAATTAAAACAGGCTGAACAATTCCTGGAGAAGAATAAACTTTCTAGTATATATACATGTGCAGAAAATAATAAATTTCAAATTAGTCTTGATGAGAATTGTTAACTGTAAATATACAAATACAGCTTTGAAAATAAAGTGAACATGTCTTGTCATGATTTAGGAATGAAAGGAGAGGAAAAAAGTGGTAAAAACTGACAAACAAATTAGTAAGACTGCATAGGATTTTCATGTAAAGAAGGCCTGGGAATGAGCTGGCCATAAAAGATAGAACAGTCAACAAATATTCCCGAAATGATAAAGCCTACTCTCACAATTGTCAACAAGAAAATGCTGAATAGTTTTTAGACACTAACACCATAACATACACTTTTTTTTCTTTTTTACATCAGCAGATAACCATTTGGTCAGAAGGTAAGAAACAAGATTATGTAAAGCAGCATACTGTACAAAGTAATCAATTATATCAACTTCCTGTTTGTAGCATCAAGTGAGTCGGCCTATTTAGAAAATGATGTGTCATCTAAAGTCTTTTCTTTTTTTTTAAAATATCTAAGTTTTTTAAGTTTTAATTTTCTTAAAGAAACCAAATAATTTAAAAATGGTCAGAGTTAGGCAATGATAAGTGTACAATATTGTAAAAGCAAAACTCAGAAGTATCAACCATTCTTTTAGCTATGAATGATATTGATAAAGGGTAATACAAACTGGGGCTGAGGAGGATGCACATATCTTAAGGGAAAAGCAGAGAGAAAATATGATGTAACATTCCCAAATATAGTCTTTGAAATTCACATCTTGGACACTATACGTACACTATAATCGGATTGCTGATTTTAGTATAGATATAACTACAATATATGACCTGATCATGACTTACATGCAAATACAGTTATATAACCACAGCTATGACTAAATTTTTACTACAGATAAGGGTTTGGCAAGTCTTAAAATCTTTGTACTAACCATTACAAAAATCTGTCTCTCTCTCTCTTTAAAAAAACATTACATTGTGGCTTTCTATCAAGGCTTTAAACTTTTGTAAAATATGTAAGTGTTTAGGAGGATTTCAATATTACTTCCAATTGGCATGGTACCAATTCCAGTTGAATTGGTTGCATTCACTTACACACAAATACCTAATTAGGACAGATTGAGTTCTATAGACTTAGTTGGCAACCAGTCTACCGCAGAAAGCAATGGTAACCTACTGCAGGATAATCTTCTACTCAGTCATGTCTCTTTTGAGATATGATTGCCCAAAGTGTGTATCATGTATGGCATGTAACTGACTAACTGACCTATGACTTATCCTTGAAATCAGCTGTGTGATGTATCTATGTGTGTTGTGGCGCAGTGGATATCAGCTTGGAATAAAATCCGAGAGCTGAGTTCAAAATCCTGTTGAATTTGTTTCATTCACTTATGCACAAATACCCTTGGGAAAAGTATTAATCTATTGCAATTTTCCTCCAACTATGGGTTAAATAGCAGGACAGATTTGGTTCTATAGTCTTAGTTGGCAACCAATCTACTGTAGAAAGTAATGGCAACCTACCATGTGAAAAATCTTCTACCTAATCAGTCATGTCTCTTTTGAGATATCAACACGCATGTGTTTATCATGTATGGCACTTAACTGACTGAAGAAAAAAAAAAGCTCTAATGTTGAGCTCAGAATGGGTTATTTTTGAAAAGTGACTGAATAGCAGTAAATTAAGAGAAGAAACCATTTATTTGTAAGACGTTACTTTTTTTCTATGGTGCAACAGCATTTCTTACAAAGAAAATTGGGTGCAATCAGTGGAAAAACACAAGCAATCATGACTGAAACTTAAGAACTTCCTCAGTTATTGGTAACTAAAGTGCAGCTTTATATATAAAAACAAAACATGATTCATGTGCTTCTTATATGTAGAAGTATAAGGCCTGTTAAAAAATTTGAAGAATAGAAAGCCAATGAAATGATTTCCATATTGTCAATAAAATTGATATTTATTAATTAACTTTTTGACTGAAATGAAGCATAAAGAGAAAGATGTTTATTTTGGAATTTTCAAATACACAGAGTTTTTTCAACAATTTCTATCACACCATCAAATTCACAATGGAGTATACCACAACAGCTGAGAAAACAGACACTTATCAGAGTTGAAATTCATTTTCAAAATAAATTCACACATTGAAGGATTAAACAGAGATTTGGGTTTACTCAAAGAATACAATTTCTACAGGGAGAACTAACCAATGGCAACATTCCTTAGAAGAGTAAGCCCAACTTTGTTTATTCCTCATATCATTGAAAAAGAGCACAGGCATGTTCAAAAATTCTGAAATTAAAATTTTTCTCTTCATGCTCCATTTCAGTCAAAAGGTTAATATTTTAATATATAATAAATATCAATTTTATTGAAAAATCATTTTGTTGATATTTTATTGTTCAAATTTTATTCTGAGTGAGTCCCTCAACCTAAGTAATGGTGATTTCCTGTCAACACACATACACACAATAAAAGCCAACATGTGATTTAACCTACTGTACAAGAAAAATACAAAACCAAACATAGGAAAAAATTAAGTTTATACACAAACACAACCCTGCATCAATCACTCACAAGATATTCAACAAAAACACAACTGCAGTTGCACAAAGAACATGACACAAATAATAAACAAAGGACAACAGGAAAATAACCAACAAACCACCCGAACAAGTAAACACACGTGTAATTGCAGAACAAAACTAATGTCTCTTAAACAGTAATTGGCTTGGTATATTACATTGTTCTGCAAACAAAAAATCAGAAGATAAAGATAAAATATACATAGGAGTAACTGAAGTACCCTAGAAACAAAAACTATGCACATGCACACACAAATCCTTTACAAATAATAAATGTATCAAAAAGCATAATACTTTCTAAATATCTGGGAGTTTAACAAAAACCAAATCACACCAAAAATATCATGGAAAATAAGGAAAACAGCATACAATAAATAAAAAACTGAACTCCCTGTTGGAAGAAATAAATACATTCGCAGACCAAACAAACTACTAAATAAACGATCAGAACTCATCTCAAAATGCAGACTTGAAAACAATTTTTACTAAATGACTTGAAAATTCAAAACAAGAATAAATGAAAATAAACAAAAATGAGTAAAATAACAATCCAAACATAAGTAAATAATAAAACAAATTAACAAACCGCATATGTACAAACACAAAAAATGTAGTCATAACAACCAACAATAAAAGACAACATGCAAGATTTATAAGTTTATTGTATAATAGATAAGGTACTAATTAATAGATCAATAGTTTACTGTCCAAGAATTCTACTATATTGGATTTTATTATTTAATTGTTGAATAAAAAAAAAGTGGCTGTCCTATATAAATTTTCTCTGAAGTTTATAGAAAACATTAAATTAAATTTTAAAAATGGTATTTGAAATTTTAATTGTCCATATTTAAACACTGTGTTAAAACATAGGGAGAGAAAAACTTATTCTCCAAAAAGTCTTAATTTAAAATTTATTAAAAACAGTTTTGCCAGTTTCTGATCTTTTTGGCATAGTCATCAAATAGATTGAGCATTAATAGACATGAGAATATTACCAACAATGATTTTGTACAAAATACTTATAGTTCTCTACAGTATTATTAAAAAGTAATTTAATCAAATTAAAAGATAAGAATCTTTATTATTACAATATAAAACAAAAAATTCAGTTGAAGGATAATAAACTTGAGGCTTTATAATTTCAAAATATGTTCTCACACTCCTTTGATAGACATAAAAAGAGTGAATGTTGGGACAGTATTCAGTTATGTTGGCTTCAGTATAAAGTGGACACTTAATATACAAAGGACACTTATTTTGTACCAGTGATGTGGGTTGGTTTTACTGAGGCACAAAGTTAAGTGGGTCTCAAGGAAATAGAAGCTTAGAGGAAAAGTTAAAAATGGTGACCACACACCTATACTAGTACATTCTGTGTGTGTGTGTGTGTGTGCATGCATATGCTTTTAAGAATCTTTCATTATTTGAAAAACATTTGGCATAAAAATGTTAGTAGTCACCAATTTAGACTATGCATTCATCAAAATTAGAAGTTAGTTTAATCTCTAGGAATTACTTGCAATGCACATTTTATGATAGATTTTTCAGAAACCTTAATTTGACCTTTGTAAATAAACTTCTTTAACTTGGCACACAGAAAGAAGTTAGGTATTTAAAGCACATATGTATTGTAGAGAGAAATAGTTGTATTAACAGCAATTATCAGATAAAGGGCAAGGTCACATACAATGCAATTAAATAGGAAAATGAAACAAATATATTTCTTTAGGGAGAGAAGCAGATAAAAGTTAAGGTTGTTTGGTCTAAGTTAAATAATGGAAATCCCCCATTAAGACAAACTGCAATATTTATATCTTAATTATAAGGGGGTGCTCAGGGCTGATCAAGAAGGGAATAAAAAAACAAGTTTTTAGTAAGATTTGGGGGAAGTTGTTACAGCTGAGAGTTTTTTTTTCCTGGAGGTTTCACTGATGTACATCACTGGGTATTTTGTGTAATCTATTCTGTATATCACTGCATCTACTCTGTTGTTGCTATCTCATTTGGTGCAAACTATCTCATTGTTTTAGAGAGGGTATCAGTGAATTTTATGCTCAAGTTGGACAAGTATTTTCGATGGTAGCTGTTAAGAAGTTGGTAGGTAGGGTTATGTGCCTAGGTTTATAATTGAAGGGATTATATATATATATATATATATATATATATATATATATAACACACAACACAGGTCAGTGAACCTGATAGTTATATGAGTGCATGGAGGTGGTTAGTAACTCAAGTCAATGAAAGACTTAATTCTGAGCAAAACAAGAGATATTAGGAGATTTGGATCAGATGAAAGAAAAGCCCCATTTAAAAATACTAATTGAAGCCCATAAATAAGGACCTAGAGAGAGTTTGATCTCGAATTAAGCTAAGTAAGATTCAGTATAAATGACAACCCCAGCCCAACTCCGCAACCCTAATAAAACTAGCCTGACATGACTAATGACCTTGCAAAAAGTTCATAGGATTTTGAATAATTTTAGAGTTTGTTTAACCTATCATTGATTTCAATGAAAATTTTGGAAACCTACAAATTGAGATCAAAATTGAAAGGCACTTATGATATAGCCATCTGGGTTATTTAACAAGTAGGTTCCATGTTTGAGAAGCTAATTAATCATGTCTAATCAACCACCTCTCCTGCTAAAATTTATATAAACAACATGAGCAAATATCAGTTTGAGTTACCTAGAAATCTTCATAGCATATGCCTTAAAGTCAAATGGTCATGAGAAAAATGGCAGCCATATTCACTGTGCATTAGAGAAAATCTGCTGTAGAAGCCACTCACTACTACAATGTTAGAATTCCACATTTCTTAAACAGATGTCTTGTATTGCTGCAAGGGTAGAAAAGTGGTGATTGGGATGAAACAGCTATACAACAGTTGTATGATTTTCACTTTTAATTAAATTGTTAATTTTTTTTAACAGAACAGCATCATTTCTTCTGCTGGTATGTTTACACCTTTTTTACTAAGATTGTCTGCTGTCAAAGAAAGAGTACAATTGAAATCTCACCGAAATCAACAAAGCCATGACCTGTCATTTCTAGTAGGTACACAACAAACAAGATCCACTAGACAACATGAATTCTAGTGTAGGAAATGAACCAGAAAAACTGATTGCACCTTACCTTCACTCAAATGTGAGAAGTCAAGAAAAATGATTACTTTAAATTCCAAACTGTAAAGATGGCAACAAGAAACCACTATCTTTTCTCCAAGATGTCACAGCAATTCAGAGATAGAAAAAAAGAAATCTGTGTAATGCCATGATCACTTCTCTTCTGAAAGATCAGTAGTGCAGCATTGAAAGGAAAAACTATTTGATTGAAAACTTTGCTATACACAGGCTTACCATGTGTTCCAGTTTGGCCAGAGTGATATAAGTGATCAGTATTTTTATTTTTGGGGTTAGCTCCTGAAGTTCAGAGTGTCATGAAAACAAGAAATTTAAGCCTATATTAAAAATTGAACACTTTATTTCTGTCTTAGAAATTGTGGTAAGCCTAGTTGATCACAATATGATCTTGACGGATAGAAAAGTAGTATCTGAATATCACATGAACTATGTCAACAAAATATGCATCTTTTTAATATACTAAGTGACTAATAGAGAGAAAAAAGATGCAAGCAATGTAAGAGAAATGTTTTGAATATTAGGTGACCACACTAAAGAGAAAGCAAAAAGCATTTATCTCTTATTAAAAAAGAGTTAATAGCATTTGTAAATATTTAGCTGAATATAGAACAGACATAAGTGTTTACTAGTACTTTTAAAAAATACAAATGAATCTGTTTACTTGATTAAAAACTTGTGTCTAATAGATTGTATTAAATCCTAAATAAAACCTAATTCTATATTGGTTTATCAACTCCAACACTTTCTGAAAAATTGTTACAATTTTCCTTGCATACAATATTTTGCCCAAATTTCAACAAAACTGATTAGATGCATAAAAATAGATATTAAAATTTTGAAGATGAAGGATCAGCTAAAGAAAAAAAAAAAAAATTACATAGGAAAAATAAAAGTAAATGCAGTTATATACAAAACTAGCAGTATAGCCCGATGTTGTTCAGGTGTAATGAAAGCTTTAAAACTAATCCGTGGTCCTGGAGCTCAGACTCTTTGGACGTTGGCACAAAAGACTAAAAAGCAATAGTAGTTTCCAGTTAAAGTGAAAGCATAGACTGAAAGAAAAATGAATGAATGTAAGTCAAATTTTGATTTCCTGGTATCGATATCAAATAAGTTTTTTCGTCGTAAACTGAATTTTGAAGGCTAAATAAGTCCTCTGAGTAAATGGTATCATGGCTGAGACTAAGAACAACAATTATACCTACTTAGAGCCAAACCCAAAGCAAAAACTGAAATGAAAGGGCTGAAAAAAAATACAGACATACAGGCAGATAAACAGACACATACACAAACATCTTGCCTTTTATATATATATAATCGATTTTTTGCACTATTGTAAGAACTGCAACCTTGAAACTTCTGAATATCGTTTCTTATGTCTTTGTCTATGAGTGTATCAAATTTGATTAAAATCGGACCACTCCTTCTATAACCTGATTTTTTTGATTATCGATATTTATTGGGGGGTACCTTGACACAAAAACTAGCTAAGAACACTCGCAGATGCTTATAGCACAATTAGTGTAAATTTTCAAGAAAATCGGTTCAGTCGTTTTGGAGTCTATAGGTAATGGACACACACAAAGTTCCATTTATAAATAAGTTTAGATTAAGATGAAAATTTATTTCAATTTTATTAAACTGCAGAACAAGTTTTAAGCAACTTTTTCTGGTCTGATGCTTAACTGAGTTTCAACTAGAGTATTTGCAAACTAAAAAAGTAAATGTTAAAAAATTCGACCCAAAATACTAAGATAAAAATTAAAATTGTTTTAAATTCATAGTTTGGTTTTACAAGTCCTTCTATTGAATTGTTGGCAAAGTGGTTTGGTCAATCTCTAATAAAAGACTTTTTAAACAAGTTAAAATCAATGGCAAATTGAAACAACAGTTTCTATTGCTAACAAGGAGATTGTTATTCATTTTGTGTAGCTTGGTCATTGTTAGAAAAGTTTGTTATACAAAAATTGAATTTTAAAATGTTGAACAGTTCACTTGTTAAAAACATTGTTAAGTGTAGCAGTAAGAATACTGCATGAAACATCACAACCTATACTTCAAACAGCCTTGAAAGTTTGAACGATCTTTAAAACCCATTAACTGAAGTAAAATAATGACAGAACTAAGTATCAAATTGGTGAAAGGTTCAATATTGAAATGCAGGCTTTTAAGAAATTTATGTTATAATGCTAGTAATTTATATGAAACTATTGTAAGGTTAATAAATTATATAAAAATCCACCTCAAAAATATTTTTACAAATCATCTATTAAGAAAAACCCCAGAATTATCTGAAATTTATAAAATTTCAAAAAGTAATGTGTCAATAATAAGTAAAACAATTGACTACAAAAAGTCTTCATTTAAGAAAGCAGTTTCATTGTACAATGAAAAAAAAAAAAAAATGTTTTATATTAAAGCTTATATACAACAAACCAAAGGGAACTAGTTAGAAAAATACAATATTAAGCAGAGCAAATTCATCTATTTATGTTGTCATGAGAAACTTTGCTTCTTATTAATTTATTAGTAATAATGAACAGCCTTAGTAAAGAGTAAAGAAAAAAAAAATCAGTGAAAATCTTTTTGCATTTGTTCACATATTTTGAGCCCAAGATCTAAATGTGTATCATTCATATGATTATTTGCAATATAGAATAGCTAAGATATAATTGACCAAATCAAAACAATTCATCTTCAATTTAAAAAAAAAAAATTCAGTTAGTGTATACCATCATTTTTCTTTTTGTTTATATATATATAAAAAAAAAAGTTATCAAGAAACTGTCCTTTAACCTTTTTAGTGATGAAAGATTCCTATTTTAGAGTGTTTTTTATAATTATTAATATAAATTAGATTCTATGCTTTACTGGATCAAAAATCAGCTAAAGCCTTTTAAGCAAGAAACAATATGCTTGTATGCACAAAATCACATGGTATACAAACTCAAACATTTCAATCCACTTGTATTTTCTGTTTGCTGTTATACAACAAGTTTTGCTGCAGTGTCATAATGGTCAGCTCAAAAATGGATTGTCTGAGGAATGTACTGAAATTTTTTTATGTGTTGAGATCACTTTAAAATATACCAGCAAAAAATTGCATGGGATTATCTTTTTGATCACGGATTAGAATCCTTGGAAAAAACCCTTTGAACAAACTTTTCTCATATTTGAGAGTAACATTTGCCTATAAATCTAGCAACAGAAAATATTTTTTCCTACTGATGTGGAGTCTTAATATTTTGAAATGGGTTCTTGATAGGCGTCTATAATATTCGTCATCATTGGAAAATCTTTTGTGCCACTTGAATACATGTGACATGCACATCCCTTTTCAAATTTTAGTATTGCTCAATTTATGAAGTGACAGTTTGCATGTCAGAAAAAAAATAATGCCTACTTAAAGCAATGTCTAATAGCAAAATGAAGATGCTGTAGATAGAAACTTTCAAAACATTATATATACTTGCACATTGGTCAATGTCTACAAGTTTGTGCATATATGCTGTCGCTTTGGCAACATAAATCCAGTTTTAATTCCCACATCTTCAGGACACAATAGGTTAATAAGATTAGTCAGATCTATCAGCTATTGTTGTTAAAAGTCAGCTACTGGCAGCATACAGTGTGAACATGATTTTTCAATAAACAGGAGATAATTTTTTATTTGTGTATATAGACTAAGAACTAATGCTACCAAGTTTCAAAACAAATTACTTTTCATGAAATTTAGCATAGAGATCAAGTCTGCAAAAACAGGTCTTGCTAGTAAATAAGGAATAGAAAAAAAAAACTATTACAATTTTGTTTATAAAACTTTAGAATTGAATTTAGCTTTGCTATTTTAATTTTTTTCTTTTCATTTATATAAAGAATACAAATTCTAACCACCTGCTTAACCAAAGCAATTAGATGTACTTGAGGGACAGAATATTAAAATCACTGACAGAATAAGCAGTAACATTTTTCATTAAAATATTATGTAATAGGATCAGCCATATGAGTAAAAGCAAAATTTCTTTCAACGAGGATAAAATGGAGAGAAGGTAACAGTTGTAGATGTCAGTAGTTTATATAAATATTCAGATATAGGTTAAGGTACTTGAACCTATTTTAATCTTGAGATATGGTAGCTATGCAACTTTGCTACTATTGAATTGTTCTCTAGAGAAATCAATAGGTGCTTAAATAAATATCTCCACATGAAATGAATGCGATAAAATATTGATAAGCAGCTGAATATAGTGCAGCAAATACACAAAAGACAAAACAAAAAACACACACACACACACCCATATGAAAAGAAAAGACTATATATATATATATATATATATATATATATATATCCATGAATTTAATTAAGAAAAAAAAATAAAACTTATTGTGTAATGTCAACATGTGTACTATAAAGACTATTTGACAATACAGTAGCAGCCATAGAGTAGCAGCAGCAGTCCTAATATTTCTGCTGAACATAAACATCACATAAAAAGGCATCTAATCTTTCAGTTTATAATTAAGCAAAATAAGTTTTTTAAAAATTAATAAACCATACCAATATTGGAAGTAAAAGGGGCTAAAAATAAAAATTAGGAAAAGAAAAAACCTTGATGCCCAACAGAGTTAAAGTAAAGTAAAAGAAAAAAAAATACTTGGTGAATATTGAAAGGTGGCAATTTTATGCATGTATAATGACCAAACGTGCACAGACTAGCCCACATATAGAAGTAGAATAAAAGAGTCAAGCAGTAAGTGCGTTGCCATGAGACAGTGATGAAGTAGTTTGCAGATCAAATCTGGAATAAATTCACTTTATAGTCAATTATTCAAATATGTTCAAAGTTATAACAAAACAGAATGGAGACTATGTCAATTGTTAATGTATGTCAATTTACATTCTTTACTTTTAAACTTTCAGATCTGGATAATAGAATAGTTAGAAAATAAAATAATTTGAAAAATCTTTTTTCAGTTTTATAGAATCAACATGTATTGGACAAAATTTACACACACACACACACGTGTGTGTTAGTAGACAACTGATGCATGTAAGACCAATAAATAAGCAGATTCATTCTTCTGTAGCTCTATATGAACTTGCAGGCTGATGGAATATATTCTTACCTATCTTCCGATAAGAAATGTGGTTTCAAATAATTATCAACTATTGGTAACATGCTAAACAAGCAGGTTCTTTAACCAACTAGCTCAAGTACAGCACTCAGTGAAAAACTCTTTTATACTCACTTAACCTAGCAAGTGTTGCATTACAACAAATAGTTGTTAGTAAGGAGGTTTCTTAAGTTTTCTCTGCTAGAGTCAAACATTTACAGTTTACAAAGTCTCAATTTTAAGCTACTGACAGAACCTCATTTTTAGTCTTGAATCTTTAAAACATTTTAATAACTATAAAAGCAGGCCTGTTAAATTTTCATATTGTTTTAAAATTAAGCACATAGGCATAAGAGAGAAAGCCCAATATATTCGCCATCAAATCATTTTATAAGAATTAAGCCAAACCTGGACATATACCATTTACTACACATTGTGTATGTGTGTGTGTGTGTGTGTGTATATGTATGTATGTTTGTAAGTATGTATACAGTTTATAAAGTTCAATATCTAATTTTTCATATTTGCATAATTGGTCAAAACTTAAGTTTTTAGAAAGTACTTTTTATTTTTATGCAAAAAGCTCATGTACAAAAAAAAATTATAAAGTTTCTTCATAAGACTCTTGTTAAATTTCAAGAGACAGACAGTATTTAATTGAAAAAGGTAGTTTACAAGCAGTCACTAAATTGATTGCATTTAGTTGAATGATTAATACTCTTGGTAGAAATATCTATATTCTGATGAGATTAACAAGCTAATCACCAACAAGAAAAATCCACTCATTAGTCAAACTAGTAAAAGTTAATCGGATATTTTAATACACAAATGTATTATAATTAAAAAAAAAAAGTATTGTCTGTTTACTGGTTAGAAAGATTTGGTCATGGCCAAATTCTGTTTCATAGTGGAGTCAAGCTGTGCAAGTAACTTCTATATACCTTTGTTTCATAATTTTATAGATGGTTTATAATGGTTTGTGTAACAACTGATAGTTGGAAAGAATGCTTTGTTAAAAAAAGATAGCCAAGATGCTGTAACTTAGAAATAAATTACACTTCACAAATAAAAATATCTACTCTTATTTTTTTTTCAAATTATTAGCTCAATAGTTGGTCCTACTTTTGAATGATTTTTTTTTTTTTTTGCATTAAACTGATCTTGTCCACTCCCAGTGTTGACAAATGATTGCTGATCAAACAACAAATGTATAAAAACTCTAAAATTACATTTTCATGTAGAAGTTATCATGGAAAAATAGGTTAAAAAAAAAAATTCACATTAAGGGAAAAATTTAGTTGATACAAACATTTACAGAATAGATCATATGTCAATCTGAAATTAAATACTTCAACTTTTTTTAACATTTAATTAAATCCCAATTCTATTTGACTCATTAATATAAAAAGAAAAATATAGACCAACATTATATTGGAAAAATAAATTAATCTATTTACCATGAAAAGGAAAAAGAAGCAAGTCTGAAGCACTGAAGTCTGAAACAATTTAAAAAGTAGATGATTTCATAAAATGTTTGAATTTATACTGATTCTAAACATTGGTCTTTATAATTTGTTTTTCAGAAAGAGGATGAGAGTAAAATCATTATAAAAAGGATGGTTTTAATTATAAATATTTTTCATATACATTTTTTTCATCAGAAGATATTTAAATTACTTTATGAATTGAAATTATAAAGAGAGAAAATAGCATTCAGAGATGTAAAAAAATGGCATCTTAGTTTATGAATATTTCATGAGAACAGTTTCAAAATTAATTTATAAAAATAAGCCAAATTTGTAGGGAAAAAAAAAGAAATCAGAAACTAGCACTGAGCATCCAACATATTTCACCCATGCTATTTTCACCATTTCTGCTCCTCAAATGGAACAAAGATTATTTATTGTCTTGTCTCTTTAACAACAGTGTGCATGTAGGATGACACAATCACCATCATCATGACCAGATACATATCACAACACTGACTACAGAAAAATAAATAACTAAACAGGTGCACATTATACTATGCGACAAAAATCTAAGTGTCAGTGAATTGTGTAGAAAATACAAATTTTCTTTTCAGATTGTTATGGATTAAAATGGAAACAAGAATGAAGAAACATATTTTTCAGTTACTAATTCAAGTTTAAGTATTTTATTATTATTTTATTAGGAGCGTGAAGTAATCTTCCTTTAAAAAAAAAAGGAGGAAAAACTACTAAAAAGTTGTAAGTTTAAAAATGTATTTTTTTGACAGTATTTGTTTCTTTATTTCTATTATAGTTGATATTTCAGACCGGCCTCGGCCCTTTTTTTTTGTTTCTGATGAAAGGCCGAGGCCGGTCTGAAATATCAACTATAATAGAAATAAACAAATACTGTCAAAAAATACATTTTTAAACTTACAACTTTTTAGTAGTTTTTCCTATAAGACAGTATACGTGGATCATCACTTTGAGAAGTGATAGTTTTTTGGCACCAAGATTGTAGCTTTATCAGCAGTTTTACTGATTAAAGGCACTCTGACAAGCAGGTTTTGTTATCGCAAAGTGCTCAATATCAGGGTGGAAATAGACTGTTGCTAGTTTTAGTGCAAAGCTATGTATACACATGTGTGAGAGATATACTAAAATATATTCTCGGTAATGTAAGATATACCTTTAATAAGTCAGAAAAAAAAGTTCTACATGTGATTCCAGCCAGATTTCTAAATTACTTTATTCAATATTGCTACCAAAAAATGATTATCAAGTGCTTTATCTGCAATAAGATAAAGTTGAAAGAGAGAAAATAGAATACTTGCTTGCATGAAGGGGTTGCTGAAAAAAGTTATCAGGCCAACTCACTTAAAATCTAATCAAACAATTTTTTTGTAAAATATCTTTTTAGTTAAACCAAGAACTTGTCATCACCTCATATGCAGAAAGGTAGACATTTTTGTAAGTGTAGAAGCATAAAGCACTCTTTTTTTTCAAAACATACTGAAAAATGTTTCACATCAAAATAATTTAGAAAATATATTTTTATAATAATTTGTAAATAAATTTCCGAAGTGATGACATTTTTTATTCTAAGGCATTTCGAGTGTCTTTCGTACAAGAAGACACACACAAAATGGTGTTTTAACTATTATTGAGAGTGCATCATGCCTGTGCATAAAGATATGTACAAACATCAACTTACATTACCACTTTGGCTTATAGAAAAATCATTCAACATGCAATTCGTATGTGTACACACCACTCTATGTACAAGAGAGAGTGGTAGAGAAGTAAAAAAAAAATGTGTGGTAAATGTAAAACACTATGATGCAGCAACACAATACAGTTGCAGTAAGTGTAGAAACAGAATAGAATTGATTGCTTCTTCATACTAAAAGTCTGCAGTGAAAATTTAAAGATTTTATTGAGAACAGATTCAAGTACAAAGGAGAAGAAATTTGAAGAAATAGTTGGAGACTTACCAGACTAAGAAGAAAAGTGAGGTTGAAAGGAAAATATATGGAAAAATAAATGAAAGATAATTAAGCATTAACTTGAGTGCACATACACATGTGTATGTTTCTGGGGTTCTCTTTAATTTTTAACCTAATCAAAGCTTTCAAAAACAAGTGTTTGAAAATGTAGTGATAGCATTTATTTTATTTTGAAAAGAAAGAAGGAAAAAAACATTAGAAATGTAAGTCTAACTAAACAAAGACATGCTCATTTCTTCTGCTACAACCTTTCTTCTTTCCTTGGACAAAAAAAATTCAGTACAATTTCACTTTGTCGATATTTCTTTCTATTACACATTACATACAAATTATACCAGTTGAATGCTGTTTCTCTAACTTTCTTAACCTTCATTTCATATTCAGTAAAAAATATCCAAATTATTTCTTTGTGCATAAATGAACACAAAAATACTATATATATATATATCTTAAAATCACAAGTGACAATAGCCACTGGCTACAGGGCTAAGCTACGGGTGCATAACATATAGAAAACAACACATTGGGAAGTGTACCCGGCACATAAGTGTTGAACAACATTAAGCACGAATGGCACCAAACACAAACTACAAATGAGATTGACAGTGTGATACTAAACAAAATAACAAAAACAAAAAACCTACCTTGCTTTGATTGCTAATAGAGGTACGTGATCTTTTAACCAGTCCATAATGTGAGCACGCTTGTTCAGTTCAGCCCATACTAAACAAGGAAGCCAGAAAATAGTTGTGAGTAATCCTATTGCTAAATTATGGGATGGTGGCGGTGGCACATTTGGAGTTGTAGGATGAGGAAGAATAAGAGTGATGAAAGAAAAAAAAGAAAAACATGTAAAAGAAAAAAAAGAAAGGAAAGAATAAGAAGTATTTCAGCTAAATAAAGAAAGGAAGAAAGGAGCCATGCAAAGATAAAAATGAAAATTGAGGGATAAAGAAAGTTAGGATGAGACGAGGAGAGCTAAGGTTCAAACATACTTACTTGTCCTTACTTCAGTGTGGCTAGCCAGTCAGATGCCTGGGGAGAGAGAGAGAGAGAGAGCGGGAGAGAGAGAGCGGGAGGGAGAGGGGGGGGGGCTAAGGGAAAATAATGTTCCAAAGAGGTGACAGTGACCGGAATGTCTGCAGTAGACACTAAGGATGTACAGACCACTCTTTTAGACTCTTCTGTTCCATCATGACATGACTTAGTAGTGATCGAAGAGATAAATGCCATGGTAGCCAATAAAGATTCATGTGCACTTTTACTACAAGGTGAGAAAGAAAGATGGAAAGGAAGGGAGAGAATGGAATTTTTTTTTGGGGGGGGAAAAAACAACAAAAAAAACTTGAAATCAAAAGAAAAAAACCTATATAATATTTTTTTAAGAAAATATTTGCAAAAAGAATTACTTATTTTTTTTAATAAGTAAAAAAAGACAACATCAAAACATCTAAATTCATGAAGACAATTATAATAATTGTCTTCATGAATTTGATTGATTTTTAGATACAATTTTCTTTCTGTATATCAAGTAAGAGTTCATTTTGATGATTAGTCACACCCTTTTCTGATATTGAAATTGTTGAAAAAAGTACAAACAAATTTTGAAAATTGAAATTAATATAAAAAGAGGGATTCAAATAACACACACAATCAAATAATTTTCAAAACTTATAAGTCTCTTCAAATATATACATAGAAATTTATATAGATGCTAAAATAGCTTTTATCATATTTGAGGTTATAAATAATCTGAGAAATACCTTTTTGAATAAGAAAAAGCAAAAATCATTCATTTAAATAGAAATCAAATTAATTAAAACCTAAGTTTCTAAGAATCCTTTTTATTGTAATGTGATAAAATAAAATATATAGTTAGGTTCAGAATGTTGAAAAAAGCTAATCTAATGCAACATGACATTTGGATTTGAAGCATATAATAATGACCTATCAAATCCTGCAACTTGTTCATAAATCACAGCTGTGACTCTGCATCATAATTGACTAGAGTCAAGTAGATACTATTGCCAGTTATAAAGCACAACTTGTGAAGTCTAAAATGAAGAAACCTCATCTACCATATACTTTATAAGTTTTATAACCAGTGAAATGGGATCCAAAAATGTATAGACTGAGTGTCGCAAATGATGTTGATCAACAAAGATTTTGAAAGTGGAAAAAAACGTAGCTAGGAACTTATTGATGTACAATTTGCAGGGTTGATGTAAAAAAAAAAAAAAAAAAAAAAATCTACTTGTAATCTATTATCTAACTTTTAATGAACTTCATATTGTCAGTTTAGTTTGACAAGAAAAGAAAGAAATGAAAGAACAGAAGTGTTCCACAAAGGCAAACAGTTTATACATGTTGAATTGCTGAATTAGAAATTTTATGCAGACCAAGTGTCTGATTATTACAAATTTCATGTTGAAGAATAAGGTTATATTTAAAACATTGTTTTCTTATATCTGTGTGAGTAAAAAACAAAAAAAGAAAACAGAGAACATAGTAAAATCAAAGTACTATCTACACTGCCTCATATTATCCTCTTCAAAATCTGATTTATAAAAATAAATACTTAGAATCAGAAGGATTATTTGCTAAATAATATCAACAACAAACTGCACAGTTAAAAACCCATTCATTCTATGCAACAGCCATTTCTATGGGATATGCTGAATTACAAAACTCAAATTCATAGGAAAGTTGTGACTTTGAAGTTTTAAAATAGATTTTAATGGTGATTTGATAGATAAAAAAGGAAATGTTTAATAACTACAAAACTTAATTAAGTATAACAATAGGGGAAACTAAAAAAAAAATCCCAGCTGACCCCAATGCAGGTCTAATAAAGGCAAGTTGAGGAGTTTATCTCTGGTTTGTGTCCCTGTATCAAGTTAAATAAAAATCTTTGTAAAGATAGGAAATGTTTACTTGTTGTGACAGTGAAGAAATGTGTTAAAAAGTACAAAATATTAGGTTAAAAAATCAAGTAGCAAAACTTGGGCTTATCATTGGGCTTTCTTTAACAGAAGTCCATAAGAAAAATTTAATGAAATATGGAAACAAGTGGAAAAAAATGGAGAATACATGAAGAGCAAATTTTCAACTGTCCTTTTTTCTAATGAATGCTAAGCTAACTTTGATGAGCCAGTTGGATAGCACAAAGGCTAGGCAACTATTGATGGAAGATATATTACATCACCTATGATGTTACTAAGTAGTGAAGTAGTGGGCTCATGGCAAGTTCCACATGGGGTTAAGATAACTGTTCATATATATATATATATATATCTCAGCATGCAGTGTGGGTATAGAAGAACCCAAAGGAGTATCCTGTACATACAATGGTAGGATAACTCTCTAAGAGAGCTCTAAACATATATGCATATAAATACAAATTCGTGTACAATCCTTTGTAAAATAAAGATGGAAGCTGATGATGGTTTGCCTGAAATAGGCCTATACTTCCGATTCACCATGAAATAACGTGTCAGCCTTAATTTTTCTTATATATATATATATATATATATATATATATTTGATGACATATATGCAATCATAGCTCCAGAATGTACAGGTTTTTCAAAAAGATTATTTTTTTAAAAAAATTTTATATTGTAACATTTAGCAAGGAATATTAATGAATATTTGAATAAAATTGGTTTTAAAAAGTCTTGTTTGATGAAGTTAACACTTTGTTTTTCCTGACCTTAACTCAATTGAAAACTTGTGAAACATTCTGAAGAGGAGGGTTTACATTAGTTGGTAGCAATTTATCAGAAAAAATTAACCTTAAAATGCTGTTCTGGATGTTGCACAGTGTTTTACATGTATAAAAATATATAACAGCTTTCAAAACCAATGGATAACTTAAAACTTTTTCAAAACAGAGCATACACAATATTGTCTAACTTTGTTTCATAATTTCAATTTGTTTTTGTTCAAAACAAATGTCATTGTAAACTTGTGTAGGTTCTGTAAATGTAATTTTTAATTCCTGCATAATGTTGAGTAACCTGACTAATAATGCCAATCTTGGAAAATTTGGTAAAAATTGTAAAACAGACATATTGTCAACTTTAATTTATCTAAAGATAATATATATCATAAAATAACCTGCACAATAATAGCACAAATATTCCTGAATCCCTTCGCTGGTTTTCTAAATTATGAAAAATTTAGAGTGGATAATAATTAGACTTATGTTGTATAAACAGTTTTCATATATAGCTATAGCCTACAAGGTAAAGGCAGTCTTTACAAGACAGACTAATTTATTCCATCTTCTGCATTATCAACTATTGTTTTTTTTTGCAGAACTGACTGATAGTACTGATTGCGGACACGGAAAGGAAACTGCAAGATCTCATACAGAAAGTAGCAGTGGAGAGTGACAAGAAGGGACTACAAATAAACTTTAAGAAAACTGAGTGCATGGTCATCAGCAAAAGATACAACCCAAAATGCCAAATACAGGTGGGGGATAACAGAATCAAACAAGTCCAAGAATTTAAGTACCTAGGAAGTGTTCTAACAGGAGATGGAAAGTGCGACACGGAGATTCGAAGGCGAATTGGCATGGCAAAGGACGCGTTCCAGAAGATGAGCAAAATACTAACACACAGGAAGATCTCAATAGAAACGAAGAAAAGAGTGCTAGACTGCTACGTGATGTCAGTTCTTCAGTACGGCTGTGAATGCTGGACAATATCATCGAAAATGAGGAAAAAACTGGAAGCGGCCTAAATGTGGTTCTACAGAAGGATGCTACGGATATCGTGGACTGAGCATACAAGCAACGACGAAGTGTTAGAAAGAATGGCAACAAAAAGGAAATTGATGCTGAGCATCAGGAAGAGACAACTGAAGTTCCTGGGACATGCAATGAGGAAGGAGAGCCTGGAGAACCTGATACTGACTGGTCAGATAGAAGGAAGGAGAGACAGAGGAAGGCAACGGATAACATATCTGCTGAGTCTGATCAGGTGGATGACGGAACGGGGGTTGCCAGGAGCAACAGGAGCAAACATACTAAGAGCCACAAGGGATAGGGAGACGTGGAGATCCATGATCGCCTACGTCCTGAAGGGACAGGGCACATAGAAGAAGAAGACTGATAGTTACAACTGACTTGAAATATTAACTAATTCCCTTTGGTAATAACTATTACATGTTTCACTTTAACTTGTTTCCAAATCCTCCAGAAGTTAAATAATAAACCTTTTTTGCAGTATATTCTCTCTACTGTATTCAATTCACATTTTGTCAACAATATAATTGATTTCCTGTGTTTTTGCTTTACCCTCTGCTATAAATAAAAAAAACAAAACAAAAAACATTGTATTGATCAGAAGTGACAGATGTTATTTTTCACACCTTGGTTCTTTTAAGGTTAAATGACTAAACCAATGAACTACATAAATTTAAAACACAAATAGACAAACATAAATGTAAGCATTACTACATTGATACAAAAATGCTTACACATATTAAACTTGTACTGCTTTAGTAAAGAAAAGAGGATAAAGAAAGAGGATATGATAAATTGAGTGTAGGAATTGCATAGTCTGACTAAACAGGTGAGATGACAGGAGAGAGAAACATTTTATAGTTAATTGGATTGTACAGTTTCTTAATGTTGATAATAGATCTTAATCTCTCATCAGTTCACTAATGAGAGCAAAACTGGCATATTTTATTTATTTATACAAACATTTTAATAGTAATAATAAAACTGAGAAAATAGAATCTAATGTGTTTTTCCAGCTTAGCAGAGCTTCTGCCAAAAAGTTCTCATTAGATAACTAGAATTATAATAAACAATATATTAAGAAAAATCAAATGACTTAACAGGTAGCCAATTTAGTTTTGTATTGAAATGCTCACCAGGGCCAGATGTTTGATAAATCAAATTCATTATAAATTTAGCAAACATTTGGTCTTGATCAGTGTTTCATATTGAGAAATTTAATCTAAGAGCAAATAGAATACATGAAGCAAGCAGCAATAGGTACATACATTAGTTGAAATAAATGCACACAATTTAAACTGCATGAATCCACAGGAATAAATATATAGCTTTAATTTTTTTCCTAGCAATTTTTTGATTGATTACTCAGAAAAATAAGTAAAAACAAACAACTTTAAATTATGTTTAAGTATAGGAATATTTTTTCTGATTCATACCAGCAATTTGTTGTTCTATGGTTGACATCAATAAAATACAGAATAAGCTTTTGAAAAAATGAATTGATCTTTCAGAATTAAATAGTATTTGTGAACATGGGTTGGTTGTAAAACAGTTGTGAGTTAAAAGAACCTGTTTCTTTGTGCTAGTAGTCTACAATAGGCATCAATATAAACATTAAGTAGATTAAGGAGTGTCACAGAATATCAGAGGAAATTTAATTTTTTTATGGCAAATATTGTATCTTATTCTGACAAATGTTCATAAATTTCTGACTGTCAAATAATTTAAGTGTTTATAATTTATAAAATATGCAATGTTCACATGGTATAAACATGAATGCAGGAGAGAAAACTTATTTCAATGAATAACACATCACTCAATAAGTCCTGGGCCTGACATATAGATGGTGCCATTAATAAAAAATCCATATGCTTTTTTTATGAAGTACTAACCTTCAAATGGCATGTGACAATATTTGGGCCCAATCAGATTATTAGTTTACAAATTAGTTATTTAAGTAAAGCTACCATTGCAAATTTTCAAAACAATGGAAAAATCTGAATTTTATGTGGTGATAAAGCATTGCTTTCTAATGGGGAAAAAATACTGTTCAAGCAAAGCAATGCCTTGATAATTATTATTTGGGCTCAGCTCCATTGGAAACAATGGTTAAGAGGTGGTATGCTAACTTTAAACATGGTCGTACAGACACAAATGATGCTGAACTCTCATGTCACCCAAAATTGGCAGTTGTCACAGAAAACACTAAAAAAAAAATTTACAAACTCGTTTTGGTCGATCATAAATTGAAATTGTATGTGATAGCAGAGGAGTTGCACATATGAGAAGGCAGTATATTCACCATTTTACATGAACATTTGTCAATGAGAAAGCTGTGTTCAAAGTGAGGGTCTTGTTTGCTCACAGTCAATGAAAAGCAACAATGTGTTAATGATTCAGAACGTTGTTTGTAACTGTTTCAATGCAACAAGAAGTTTTTGCATAAATATGTGAAAATGGATGAAACATAGATCCACCATTTCACTCTGGAGTCAAATAGACAGTCAGCTGAATGGACAGCAGCAGGTGAAAGGCATCTAAAGTGACCAAAGACAATCATCAGCAGGCAAAGTTTTGGCCTCTGTATTTTGGGATGTGCAAAGTATTTTGTTCATTGATTACCTTGAGAAAGGAAGAACCATCAATAGCAAATATTATATAGCATTATTGGTGTATTTGAAGGAAGAAATTATCAAAACAGCCACAAATGAAGAAAAAAAAAGTAATCTACTCCCCAAGACAATGCACCGTGTCACAAGTTAATCACAACAATGGCAAAACTACATGAATTGCACTTTGAATAGCTTCTGCATCTACCCTATTCTCCAGGTCTGGCCCCCAGCAACTACTGGCTGTTTGCAGACGCCAAAAGAATGTACCAGGGAAAAAGATTTGGCTCCAATGAAGAAGTGATATTTGAAACCAAAGACAAATCGTTCTAGAAAAAAGGCATCAAATTGTTAGAGAAGCATTTGAATCAGTGTATCACCCTAGAAGGAGACTATGCTGATGAATAAAGTCGAATTTTGCCTAAAGTTGCTGTTTTATTAGTTAGGCCTGGAATTTAGAGTGATGTGTTACATCTTTTAGTTGCAATAAGATATATTCTCATTGATGCTCTGTTATTGGGTTCAATAGAAGTTTTAATGAACCATCACAGAACATCAATGAGGTCATGTTCAAACACATTTGGAAGATGTATTAATAAAAATGAGTCTCTTTCTTATTAATAAAAATATTAACTAACATTTCTCAAGAGATTGTCTTTTCAATTTGATGTAATAAATATGTAATGAATAAGCATACACCTTGGTTCCCTTCACAGTAATGTGGGGCTGGTGTCAGCCATAAATACAGACAAAAGCAAGAACGCATAGAGGTCAATGTCCAGAGGTCTGCAGGTCTACGATTATTGGTCTACATCTATTGACTATGCCTCAACAGATTGCATACAAGTACCATCCTTTACATCTACATACTAGATTGTCCTATGAGATATATATATATATATATATATATATATATATATATCTCCCTTTCCAGGATATATCAATTGGCAACGAAGAATTTGAAACATGTTCACAAGAAAAAAAAACAAAAAAAAACGAAGAACATTAGAAAGACTTGTTGATACTTACAGAAAGTAAGTTTTTCCTCAATAGCACACGCCTTGAGAAGATTACTGCCCATTGAATGAAGTTACAGTCAAATTGAAAAAGAGTTTAGCAATAATCTACGCTGTGAAAAAATTTTGCAAGTTTATATATGGAGGAGTGTTTATTCTACAAACAGATCACAAACCGCTGTTATCAATATTTGGAAAAAAGGCATACCAACTCACATGGCAAATCAACTACAGCGTTGGGGTGTAATTCTACTGAATTATAATTTCAAAATAGAATACGTGCCTTCAAAGAAGCTAGGTCACGCCGATGGGTTATCAAGATTGATACTGGAATATGCGGAATTGTTGAAAGAAAGAGACGAAAGTGAATTGTCAAGTCTGGTATGCAACACTATTAGAGAACTACCAGTTGTGTTAGAAGATGTGAAAAAAGCAGCAGAGAATGATGATTTCATTAAAAAAATGAAAAAGCAAGTCTACTTAATCAAGAAATCTAAAAAAGGAATTAGTGTCACTGTTTTCAATCTGCGATCAGGTATTCCCATACGCAGTTAAAGTTGTAATGCAGGGTACTCTGCAAAAGAAAATTCTAAAAGAATTTCACACTGGCCATCCAGGGATTTTGAGAATGAAATCTCTGAGAAGCTATACCTATTAGCTGAGGATGGACCAAGACATAGAAAACTTGGTGAAACATTGCAGAGAACCTCAACTGGCAGCCAGGAATCAACCGGTAAAGATAGATGTCGCATGCATGGACTTGATTGCATATCGACTATGCAGGGCCCATAAATGAATCTTATTACCTAATTATTGTGGACAGTTTCACTAAGTGGCAAGAAATTGTTAAGTGCAGACATCCGACTGCAACAAATACAATAAACACACTTATTGAAATTTTTAGTCACTTTGGTATCCCTAAAACTTTAGTCAGTGACAACGGAATGCAGTTTATGGGAAAAGAATTCAAGGAATTCTGTTCATCATTGTCCATTGATCACGTGGCAATGCCAGTATATCATCCAAGATCAAATGGATTGGTGGAAAAATTTGTGGACACCTTTAAACAAGCATTAAAGAAAAGTCAAGGCATAGACACGAATAAGAGAATGATTCCAAAATTTTTGGCAGTATAAAGAATCACGCCAAACCTGAATACAACATCAGGGTTATCACAGAGTTAATGTTTGTGAGGAAAATATGCTCTGTTTTCGGTCCGTCAAAGAAAACTGCTAAAAAAGAAAACCAGATGACTATAGCATATAAGCCAAGTGACAAAGTTTTTTCAAGAACATTAGGGCTGGAAAATGTATTGGAAGAAGAAATATTAACCAAAAGGATTGGACAGGTCATATATGACATAAAAGTGGAAAAATTTCAGTGCAAAAACATTGGAATCAATTGAGACCCAAACACACTACAAATGTCATGGAAAACACCAAAGAAATTCCAATGGAAGTCTTGTATGACACATTTGAAATTCCCGTTCCAGCAAGTCAACATTCGCCAATGGAGGTATTCCCGAACTCGAGGCCAGAGGTACCAGTGTGTCAAACATCACCATGACAGGGAGGATTGAGACAAAAAAAAAAAAAAAAAAAAAAAAGAAAAAAAAAAGAAACTGAGAAAAAGTCAATCGATTATGTCCAGACACTAAAAAAGGAAATATTGAAGCTAAATTTCACAGGAAAATTTAGCTCATGGGGAGGTGATGTAATGAATATGCATACACCTTGGTTCCCCTCTCACTGTAATGTGAATGGCTGCTGTCAGCCTTAAATACAGATGAAGGCGAGGACACATAGAGGTCTACATCTATTGACTATGCCTATGTCTCGGCAGACTGCATATGACGAGTACCGTCCATCACGTCTATGTACTAGATTGTCATACCCGGTTACATTTGCCTAAATCACTTAACTAAATACTTTAGTCAAAGTTGGAAACAATAATATTTTTTGTTAATGAAAAAGCAGTTCAATCATAATGAACTGGTTTTTACATGAGTTAAACATTAGAACAATATATTTACTGAACATAAGTTCTTTTTTACAGTTCATTTTAGGATACAAGTTATTTATAGACTAGATTGATAGTTACCTAATGACAAAAATCCATTATAATGAAAATGAAAAATAATCCATCCATTTTTAACAAGATTTTAAAGAAATTCACAAGATGCAGGTAGGTATTTTGACAGAAATGTCAAATTCATATCCACAACTATTCACAAGTTGAAAGCTTACTTGTAGCATTTCTGATAGCTATGTTGAGAGAGAGAGAGAGAGAGAGAGAATACAGTAACACAATTTTTTATTTAAATTTGTAATCGGGGAAGGAAGAGGGTGGTTGTAGTAAAATAGAAAATACTAAGCTTATTGTTACCAATGGAGAGTTCAGTTTTAGACTGATTCTAAAAGTTGTAAAAGAGAAAAAAAAGAAAAAGAAAAAAGCCAAATTCCAAATATATAGGAACAAAACTTAAATAAATCATGAAATAATTAAGTATGCAAGTTTTTTTTATTTTTAATTTAGTGAGTGTGTGACATACACAAGTAAAAATTCTTTACTTTTTGTTGTCATTATATATATATATATATATATATATATAAGGTATAAAATAAATGATTTGCAAATATCCAAAGAAAACTGACACATTCCCACTAATCTTATGCATAAAATTACACATCATTAAAGACTTGACAATTGATTATTTGGTTTACCAAATAATTAGTCATTTTCAAGCAAATCGTTAATCTCTTTAATCATTGGAAGAATAGAATAATTTGCCTGGTATCATCTGAACTGAGAAAAATGTTGTTTGGTAATCAAAGTTTCCAATAGTAAATCAAACACAAGCTAAGCAAGACAAATATGGTCCTTTGGGGAGAAAATGTTAGTTCATTCACTAACCCATTATTGGTTCACAGTTTACCAAAGATTTTACAAGTATGGCTAGGAAGAACAACCTAGGTCTTAGTTTAATATTATAGTATTTCTGTTTAAAGTAAATTGGCAAGAATAAAATTCAAATTTGGAACAAACACTTTTGTGTAAGTTTGTGTAGCATGTGTCCATTTCATTGTTCATCGTGGCAATATAGTTGATGAAATGGTGAAAACCCATTCAGATGTAATGGTTAATTTAATACAATTGATAAAATGATTTAAAGCTAATATCTACTTTTTACATTAAATCCCAATAGTTGATCCTGATAGGATTGTAAAAAAGATGTTCCTTTTTTTTTCCATAAGTGAGTAAAGACTTGTCTACTATGTAGTCATTACTTGCTGAAGATAAAAAGATGCTTGATTATATTTGAATTTCACAAGTGACTAATTATTATATAAATAGCAGATTTTATAACATTTGATTACTAAGATTGTGGAATAATTTAGTCTCATATCTTCCAATAATTATGGCTAAGTCTTAGTGGTAAGAGTACAAGTCTGTTGCATTAAACAGTAACGCTGATTGCAAATGGTGAAATCTGTAGAACTTAGCAATTGGTTTATCCTCAATATGTTCATACTTTATTTCACTGATTTCTAACTGAGAATGTATAGACAAATTTTGAGATACTGGAAATTCAAAAGTGTCCAGAAACCAACAGAAAAATACAATGCTGCTTTTTAAAAATAAACTTAAATTCATCTTTCTATGTTTAAAAATATAATTTTTTATATATATTTTTGGAAATTTGTTATTGCTGCTTTTTAGTGATCGCAAACATATGAAAGAAACTGGAAATTTAATTAAGGAAAAGTGAATTTTCAGCATCAGATCGAAGAGGAGAAACATTAGTTAGCTAACTACTTGGGTGCAAACTATGACTTGTGAAAAACGGCACTGGAATTGAACATTAGTTGAATTTGGAAATTGTTTTACTTGGCTAATTATGATTAATTGGATTCCACATTTTCACATTGAAAGAGCATCAACACAATAAAACTAACAATTGATCACTAGATATGATTAAGCACTAATGATCTTCAGAAAAAGGATAATCCTCAAGACTTCTAGCAAAACAAACACCTATTCATGGATGATATTTACTGATAGAAAAAAGAGATAAAAAAAATATTACACAGGTACCTTGTTTGGAACAGTAAATAGTCAGGTTATGATTTTTGGCTCATAGAAGATACGTAGTACAATAGCGTAATAATAGATGGTGTACTTTTCTGTCAAGCAACTGTTTGTAAGTTTGAACCTTATATAGAATTCCTTATATTTAGGCTTGTGCCAGAATGAGAATAATATAAGTAAATTATAGACTATAGATAATGTGAGTGCAGACGTGACTTTTGAAGGCCTAAAGATAAGTGCTATTAAACTTGATTCTATGAAGAAGATGCAATAGTAAATCAGTTTTATCAATCTTAACAGTTTGTGTTACACTGGGTGCTTCATGAATATGAATATTTGTACCATTTTCATGCCAGATAACATTTTGTTAAACTGCTGCTCAGCTGCTTTTTATAACAAGGTTAAGAAAATTATGGATTATTGATGGAGAGGTTGAGTATTTATTTATATCACTAACACTTTTCTCCAATGTTTTAAGTGAACACAATAGGAGGTGTTACTTTCAAAGTGGGCCTCAAATATCTCCTATAATTAAACTTACTTCAACACTTAAGTTTACAAATTGGTAGTGAGACTTTACAAGGTTTGTAATTATTTGATACAAGGAGAAAAGTATAGTAAACAAAAAAAAGGAAAAAGAGCAAAGAAAAAAAAAGGGAAGAGGATGAAAAAGGAAAGAGGGATAGAAGAGAAGAAAAAGGAAAGAGAAGAAAAAGGAAAGAGAAGAAAAAGGAAAGAAAATGGGACTACACAGTTCTAGTTTTATGCAATGACTAATAGACAGTAAAGACAATGGAAAATAACCTTCAGTGATTTAACATGGTATGGCACAAAAACAAACTGAAATATGAAAGAAAAACAAAGCAAAAGAGGTAAAGGCAGTTAATGTAACTCAAATCCTTCCTTGATCTTAAGAGGTTTGGTATGTTTCCTTATTGCTTCAGGTATAGAAAAAGTAGAGGATTACAAAGTGTGTCTTTTTCAGTATTTGTCAGCAAAATAAAACAAAAAGTAGAAAACAAGAGAATTATATTCTACAGTAATTTTATCATTAACAATTTACTGTTGGTAGTAAGGCCATCCTGATAATTCACACAGACCATTAAACTAAAAACCATTTCCAACTCCCACCATTTAATAATACCAACTGAGAAAAAAAAATTCATATGAGTGAATAATATCCAAATACAGTACTTTGATAATTGGTATGTTCAGTTTTATAGTGACTGACACCACTATGAAGTTATGTTGGTGGTTATTGAAGGGATTTAAATCTCAAGTCTGCTAAAGGACAAAAATCAGCAATAATTTCATATAAGAGCCTTATTTCTGATAAATAATTAGTTATAGATTTACACAATTTGCAAATAATTAAAACTAAAATGTTTCACTAAATTTGACTGCCAAAGCTGCTTAAGGGGGATATGCTATTAAGGCAAGGTCAGCGTCAAATGGACAGATTTAGGGAAATTCTGTATATCTAATATGCTACCAAATCTCTGCCAGTTACAGCTTGATTGATCAATCAAATTACAAGCAAAAAGAAGAGAGAAAAAAGACTTGTTAGAATATAAGCCTATCTGTGACTGCCTATATATTAATGTTCATGTGTGTACATGCAACCAAATATGTAAATTAAGTACAAAATGCTCAATTCAAGCAATTGGCAAGAAGCACTCAGAATTAAATGAACATAAAAAAGGAGGATAACTACTGACTAGTCTCCTTAGCAAAATATGGAACAGGAGAGAGAGAGAGAGAGAGAGAGAGAGAGAGAGAAATACTTCATCTTTGTGATGAGTGATATTTTACTCTGAAAGTTGTTCATACACAACTGCAATAATCAATGCCCATATTGTTTCAACATTTCTGCGATGATTTCAAATAAAGTGAACTTTATTAGTTTTCTAAACACAAATAAAATTATTTAACCAGAAAAATTATGAACAAAACTAATTATATATTTAAATTAGTGGGAATGCTGGTGTTAGAATATAAATTTTCTTGAATTTCTGGGATTAATGTTTTGAGTGTTGTGCCCTCTGGCTTTCATCAGGTGATTGTAAATCTGGATAACCTTCAGAGAATTATAAACTCATTTCTTTATTTAATCTATAAAGGTAGATTTTACCTAGTTTTTATTTAGTACCGCTTAGTTATTACTTGCCCTGTACATATAGCTTGGCCCAGGGATTCAATTTGCAATTACAATATCTCTGAAGCCTATGTGCTATTTTGTATTTCTGGTGAAGCTTGCATATGTTCATTATACTACTGTGCTGTAATATTTATTAATTTTACATCCTGATATCAAGTCAGAATTGGTCAGACAGATGTTTCCTTTGCCATTTAAACCGGACAAAAGTACAATCAAGTAAATGAGAAACAGAACAATAGTATTTTTTTTAAATATACATAAAATGTTAGTGTTCTCTTTTGTTTTAAAGGAAACCAGCATCTAGAACAGTACTGGTCTACTTCTATATCTATTGATTCTCCTTGGATATCAAACAAATTATGTAAGCCAATAAAATATATTTTTAACTTATATAACAGAAAAAAAAAAAAAAATTATCAAAATCTGAATTCAATTCTTGCCTTTTTATAAGTGAATTATACTTTTGTGTAGATTTATTTTCCTTACATGCAATATACAGGATTGATAAAAAACAAATAACTTTTCACAAAGAAATGCCATTTGTTATAAAATGAAGTAAACAAAAAGTAGTGCTGTATTAATTAGAGAGTAACAATTGCTTAGTTGAGTAGTATTTTTTGGTGTGTGTGAGAGTAGTTAAATTGTTCACTTTCTGACCATGAGACTTGGGTTTGAACCTCACCTTAGTCAATTTGTTAGGAAGGTGACTTCTTGATGTTGTCTGGATTGATTTCAACATGTGACACCTTTGAGAAGTGCCTGAAAACTATACCATGGGTTGATCCAAGCCTTGTGAGTGAAATTGGGTAGATAGAACCCTTTGGAAGTAGTCGATAATTGTGTTATCACAAAGTCACAAGCCATCTTGACCAAGGGTTTAAGAGTGCTGGCCTTGTTCAGACTGCAGATCATGTGCTCTCTCCCAGAAACTGTAACTAAGGTCTGCTCAGCAGAGTTATAGTATAAACTACAGGTAGGTTCTGTGGGTGTTGAACAAGCACAAATGTGCTTGAGAAGATGTCTCAACAGTTATTAGCTAGCTAGTTGCCCTGGTAGACTGGCATCCTCAGATATGAGTGCCCAAATGGGTTATATATAAGTTGCCGATGATGCATGAAATTTCTCTTAGGTATTTCATGTAGAAATGTCCATACAACTGATTTGAACATCGGAATTTATTTATATATATATATATATATATATATATATACACATACACACACATGCATATAGCTAGCTAGCTAGCTTCTCATCTGATCACTGAAGTTAAGTAATGTCAAGCCTTTTCAGTACCTAAATGGGTAATCACTTGGGAATACCAGTTGCTGTAATGTACACATAATATAATGGATAATGGCTGGGAATGAGAAATCAGAGAGCCAAGTATGTTACATTTACTTATATGCAAATAATAAATGAGAAGGAAAACTGAATTCAAATCAGTATAATAAGGGTCAGCAAAGGGTAAATGAGCTTATAGGACTCAACAGCAAACATGCAGCTAGAAGATAGACAACTTCTATCCCCAAAATCCTGTGATTGTAGCATCATCTGACATGTGCACCAGTAAATATGGTGCTATGACGAAAAGAGTGTGCATTGCAGAGTGCATGCAACTCACCACTTTAAAAAATGTATGAATGCAGGAGGTTGTTTAGTGACAACTTAACATTTTCTGAACTATCATCAATCATTCTTGAAAGAAGAAGGCAAACGCTATATGTGTATTATTTGTAAGAAAAAAAATACTGTATTAAATGACCAACCTTACCAAAAAACGTAAAAGAATTGTTAGATAAACCTATTCTGAATTAATGATAAAATCAGTTGTAAGATTTTAAGCTTTGGTTTTCTTATATTTTTTTTATAATTTTCATTAATATAAATCAAGATGATATACATAAAAAATTACTATGAATAAGCACCTTGTGATATCACTAATTTTTAGAAGCAATTCTAATGTATGGATTGTACAAGATATTAAAATCTGATAGTAAACAATCTTAAAAGTGATGTCAAACATTTTTCAGTTTTTGAAATTTACAGTGTACCATTAATGATTGCCATGAAACTGTTTAGAAAAGTAACAAAGTTGTAATTTTTTGATATGTTATTTTAAATAACATTTTAGACAAAACAAATCTTGTGGGAAGTATATGAATGCATAAAAATGTTCTCTAATTTCTAGCCATTTTAGAAAATCCCATGATTGAGGCTCACATGCAACATTAATTAAACTAAATTTATATTCAATAAATAAAAATCAAGGTATTTTTTAAAATTTTCAAAATCAACTTAACATTTTATACTGGGATCAGATAAAAATGATTTACTTTACTGATGAAAAATAAATAAAAGTATAAAGCATCAAGTGAAAACCCAGTTAGTCTTGGATTGAAAGTTCAACTTTGTTGTTGGCCAAGCAGGAAATGTTAACCAGAACAAACAAGGTCAAATGGCTAATTTTAAAGTAAGGAAGTAAGAATTCACAATGGTAAATAAAGATAAGGAAAATGTCTGGAAGGAAAAGAGGAGTTGGTAAACAGAATTATAAGAGATGCTTATGCATATTAACAGGAAACACAATAGGTAAAATACTTGATCTTAAGCAAGTGAGTTAGTAAGTTTCTTCAGATCTTTTAACCCTTTAATGAGATCTTTTGCTTTTAAAATAAAATGACACTATAGAAAAAAAAAAAAAAAAAAACCTACAAAATCCTGCTATCCTGACTACTTCAAATTGATATCAATTATAAGAGAATATTCTAGAAGAAAAGAAAATACTAAAATAGATATCAATAAATATTCTAGGAATAGAAGCAAAATGTGGGCAGATCTAAGAATATATTTAATGCCTTATATGTTTTGAGAGAGATAGAGAGAAATAATAATAGATAATAAAAATATTTTAGAGATTATTGAGCATATTTTTACTCCTCCTCCCCACCTCCATTATTAAACAGAAACCTGGGAAAATCTTGACACCCACCATCTTTAAGAGCCCAATCCTAGCAGAGAAAAGAAAAAAAAAATCAGGAGGGATAAGAGAAGTGGAAAATTCATAAAACTAACCATGACAACAGGATTGGAGGATGATGATAGCCAATCACACATACAGGGAAGGGGTTATGAACTTGATTATGTATAATGAGACCAGACAAACCTGGAGATTTTGTATTTATCAAGGTGGAGAGAGGAAAAGGAAATATATGGAAAACCTGAGAGAAAGATAATAAACAGAATTACTAAATTTATTTTTTCTTTGAATAGAAAATCACTTTGGTATTGGAAAAGGTTATAACTTTAAAAAAAAAAAAAAAAAAGCAGGATTCCATATTAACAAGTAATTCTGAATATAATGATCTAGAGGGGGTGCTGAAAAGTTCAACAAAACTAACTTCCTAACATTTGGTTAACCCACAGTTCCCCACCCCCGCCCTGTCCAAAGAGCTTCTTGGTCAGGCTGTGAACATTTTTGTACCTCATATATTATAATCTATCTACAGGGTGGTTGAAATCTAACTTCCTAGTTTATGCACAAGTGGCCAGCCAGTGACCCTTAACACTGTCACTTTTGGTTAAAAGGAGCAAGTCTACTACACCAAACTAAGTCATTGGAAGAACTTGAAAAACGAATACAAGAAGTTATGTCTTCCATACCACAAAACTCCTAGGTGAAATCAGTTGATGTTATTCCTTGGCTGCTCAAGAAGCTGGTAGCAAATCTGGTACTCATATCAACTTTTAAATAAAACCTCATGTTAAATGCTTTCCTCTCATCTATTTCTTGTAAAAATTATAGTTAATAATTAAATTATAATTATTTTAAAGTGGGGATTTACTTTTACATATCTTTTATATATAAAATTCTGACTTCTGTCAGTTGATCTATAATTGAAACTAAATTTTGGAGAGAGGTGCAAACAGATAAGGAAGTTTTACTAAGGGTACATAAAAACCGCAAAGTAGGGATTTTGTCAAAAGCATTAATTAAAAAAGAAAATAAAATAAAAGAAAGAAAAATGGCTTATTCAGATTGCATTGATTGTTCTGTGAAATTGAATGAAATGTAGAGGTTGTAAATTTTTTTCTTCAACAATACCATATTCTGTCAGGATTTCAACACGTCAACGGGTTGCAAAAAATAATTCTAGTACTTTTAAATAGTTAATCTTTGTTGCTTAAATTTTGTTTTAATATATATATATATATATATTTGTAAGCTTAGAGAAAATAGAGTGGCCACATTCTGAAATTGTATTTGTTATATATAAACAATCACATAATGATATTTATGTTGCAATCAGGACAAGATTCAAAATATCCAAGTCTTTCTCATTATGAAATACTTGCTGAACAAAGTTGAATCCAAATTTCAATTACGCTGACTCATATCTTAAAAAAGTCTAATAAAACAGTTAAGCTTCTTTTTAAGTCAAAAGAAATGAAAATTATTAAATAGAATTAATGTATTTCATGAATTTGTTTTTACCATTTTCTGACATATGTGTATATAAAGCATACTATCTTCTTAATTAGAAACAACAAATCCTATCAGACATGTTAACCTTTTCAAGAAAAGTCATTTTTTGGTCATGCTAACTCATATATATATATATATATATTTTTTTTTTTTTTAGTGTAGACCAAGATCAATAAATTGATTTCAGTGAGGTGGTAAGATTGGAAAAAGAAAATAAAGCAACAAATTAGCTGACCATATGCAATATCAACCCTAAAACTAAAGAATACACTGAACAAAAGAAAACACCAAGCTGATAATCATCTGAATAAAGAAAATGAAAAAAATTTCTATTTTTCCACAACTGACTCTTAGGGAAAAAAAAATGGGTGGGGGTAATAAAAGCTAGGTAAAATCTAAGAAATTGCATAGATAAGTAACTATCAAGAACAGTGTATGAAAATCCTATCAGATTTTAAGCTGCCATGGTAATTTTAATGCAAATTTCTGCTATTTAATAATTATAACAACAGTAATTATTACACAAGCCCATTGGCATCTATTTGCATTTCTAGCAGTTCAAAGGCTTTCAAAAGTTTAAGAATTTACCAGAAAAATAAGACCTGAAAAAGAAAATTTTCCAACAAAGAAACTACTACCCAACTAAACATTAACTTGGCTCTGTTTTGGCATTCTTCTTATTGTGAATCAGACAAGTTTAGATTTTGCGTTGTGTACAATGCAATAAAAAGTTCTGTTTTGTCATTGTGCATGTGCAGACAAAGAAATGATGTAGTCAAGCAGAAAATACAACCAGAAGAATAAAGGAGAGCTGAAGTTAAAATGAATAGATCATCTCTACATCTGCCATTACCAGTGATAACATTAATGATTAAATAGCATAGAAATACATGAACATTTTCATTCTTTACAGTTGACTTTGCTGTGCTAAATAAATAGATTACTATATTTGTGCATACATATTAATTTCTACCTATTGTTGATATTCAATATGACAATAGTATTGTAGATTTTATGAGTACATGATTAAATAAAAAAGAAGTAGCATGATTTTGAAGAAAATAAATCCAGTGCAATAAATCACACAACTAATTTAATCCCTTTTGGTTACATTCATTTGTTTTAATGAAAAGGTTAAAAAAATAAAAATAACCAAGTGGTATAAATGTAAATTTTATAAAAAGTTTTGAAAGTAATAGACAAAGAGTTTTATATGGTTTCTTTCAAATTAATCATCTTGCTTGCTGATTGGACAAATAGGCTAGATACAAAAGTTCATTCCATGTCCAGTTTGCATGTACCTTTCTAATTCATTTTTGGTAGCATTATATATAAGGAAGTGAAAGAACGGATTAAAACCCACTGTTTATACATTTACTTTTATAAAGATTGCTCAATACAAAAAGTTTAATATTGTAATTATTTTGTTATGACAATGGTTTATAAAAAAACAAACAATTGTAAAAAACAAAATTACAATATATATGAGAGAGAAAATACAATTCCCCTGTCATGAGACAATATCCAACATTGAAATTATTTATATTCCTTAACATGTTAAGTAGTCCAGTGATACTGTTTCATCTCTTGAGAATATAGATTGTCTTATGCTTGACTGCATACATTAGTAAAAAAAAGAAAACTTGTGCTACAAAATTACCTAATTTGAAGCAGGGGAGATTATGAAACATTTTACAAAAAAAATTATCTTGCAGTATTATTTTGGACAAGTGCTTGGCAAAATTATAACCTCTTCAACCTTATCACTGTCAGTAGTATTTTATTTTAAAACTGCAAACACAGGGTGTGATTTTTCTGAATTCATATAAAATGATGAATTAGCAGAAGTACACAGAAAAAAAAAGGTTATTTTTAAAGAAATTTCTGACATTGTTCACTAATTTTGGGAAAATTAAATAAACAAAAACAAAACTGATTTAGAATTATAAAAACTCAAGTTAGAATACAAAGCCAAATGGTATGATTGAGAGAAAATACAAAAATGGTGAGGCAGATAAGGTTTGACCTGTTCTTTAAAATCACTGGTGATTGATTTTTTGCAAAAATAACTTCCAGTTACTCCATAGGCAAGTTCTCACCTTATCTATTTCACCAATGTTGGTGGGGATAATCATTTTATAATTTCACTATAAAGTTGTTTAGCTGCCAATATCAGTTTTTACTCAAAGACTGTTTCTGACCTCAAATGACTTGAGGTCATCTTCCCATACCCTATGATATTAGTTGAAGTTTTTTTTTTTTTTTTTAGATATTCATCAAAAAACAAAAAATCCTAGGCTACTGGACTTTCTGTTTACTGTAATGAAAGAATATACAAATACTAATTTTTACATAATAGTATAGATTAAAAATATTTTTTGGTAAACAATTTGCTGTAATTTTGTATATCATTTTACATGTTCATCTTTGTAGTTAAACACTTAGCTTATTATCACTTAAATTGTTTCCTTTCAAAAAGAAAAACAATATGGATGGAGTCACTGAAACACTGAAGTGAATTAGACTAGGAAACTTTGAGCAATACCATGTGTGTGCATGTGTATAATTATTTCAATCCTATATTTATGCAGCAAGCCTTTGTTTAAACAAGTTCTATTAAGTAAGACAAACAGGGAATGGGAACCTTCTGGCAAATTTCTCCTGGTGTCAAAGAAGTCATTTAATGTTGGCTGGAAATTTGTAAAGTAAAGATATATTTTTATTTTCTTAAAATCATGACTCTTGAAAGATTTATAGCATAAAATTTATTTTCTTCAACTTAATATTAAGACAATTTGAATTTGGAACAAAATTTTTAATTGGACAATTTAGAGCATGATTAACATTTTTAAAAAAAATTGTTTATTTATTATTTCTAAAAATTTGTTTTTAATAATGTGATTATATATGTTTTTCGTTACAATATATACAGACACAGAAACACTCTCAATGCATGGTCATCAGTAAAAAGGGCAGCCCAATATGCCAAATACAGGTCGGGGATACTAGAATCAAGCAGGTACAAAAATTTAAATACCTGGGAAGTGTTCTAACAGAAGACAGAAAGTGCAACAGAGATCTGAAGGCGAATTAGCATGGCAAAGGAAGCATTCCAGAAGTTTAGTAAAGTATTAAGAAACAGGACAATTTCACTTGAAACAAGGAAGTGATTACTGGATTGCTATGTGTTGTCAGTTCTTTAATATGGCAGTGAATGCTGGACAATATCATCAAAGATGAAGGAAAAACTGGAAGCAACTGAAATGTGGTTCTACAGAAGGATGCTAGAAATTATGGTAGATATCAGGTTCATTTTATGGGACTTACAAACAAATTAATTCCAATTAGTGTACAGACCTGTGATCGTAGGTTTGTAATAAACCTATGTAAAAAACTAAAAAAAACCAAATTATGTTAAAAAAAGAACGTTCAAAAATGGTAAAGTACAATTATTTTCCACTTCTACAGTAAATTGCAAAGATAGATGAAAGGAATTGAGTTGGGTATGAAAATCCGTAGAGTCATCCATCAAAAATGGAAAACATATGGACATAACACAAATATACATGGGGTTTACAACATTTTTCAAATAAAAGTTTGTCATGGAAATTAACAAAAATATTGATTAATACCGAACTTGGGCACACATGGTAAAACCAAAACTAAATCACCCCATCTGTTACAAAATGTGTTAACTCTAAAACTATAGCTTACACAATTAAAGCTTTGGGACTCAGGTGACCCATACAGAGAGCATCATTACAAATGTGTAAGGTATCTTGAAGGGGGAACATTTGTATGCAAACTAACAATGTCATAAGAAAAACACTAAAAGTTTGTTTTCGGAACTAATTTCAGAGTTAATAAAATCAGAAAATCTAGATGAGTAAAATGCAATGAGTGGGAAAAGCTCAGAAACAGGTTGAAGTAAACTATTTGGCTAATTCATGCTGTACAGAACTAACCATAGACAAAATTGGCCTAAGAAGTTCATCCATGTGTATCATTGATAATTTGTACACCCGTGGATGTTGAGAACCAACAGATCTCATATGATTAGACACAGATTTAAGGCCATAAGGTTACCCTTATATGCTGAGAGTAACTGTGTTACTGTTTATTTTTGTTGATATTATCACAGACATTTTATATATATATATATATATATATATATATATATATATAGATAGATAGATAGATAGATATAAAAACACTTTATACAAGTCAATATTTTTTTAATAAAACTAATAAAATATTTATATGCACAATATCTTTTTAGTTTCAGCTTCTAACATCTATTCTTATTAAGATGTTTAACTTGTTTGTGGAGTTTCAAGTTTTATTATGCAAACAGACTAAATGCAACATAAATTTTTAATAAATAAATTCAAAACATATAGAAAATAGAATAATATTGGAAACATTAATATAGTATCCCACGCATCCAAATAAATTATTTTGTTATACATATCATTGATCTTGTTCACTGACCTGTTTATTGTTTTCAAATTTCTAATGTCATTCTCCCATTACTTTATAACTTCATAATGTTTGGTTTCTTTTTAGGATTATATTTGTCTTACAAGTGAAGCCTATCTGAAATTAAAAATAGATATTACTAAGTACACTATATTTATTTATTTATAGTATTATAAACAATCCATATATTTATAAAATCACAAGAACAAACACGTTGTGAACATTTCTAACATATAGGTTGATATTCACATGGTATATTTATAAGTTTTTTTAAAAATTTTACCTCACTTGGTGAATATAAACAAACTTGTATAACAATTTAAATATTATAAGACATGTAAATATTAATCTGGCATGATGAGTCCCAAGAATTTCATAACTTAAGCTTATTACACTTAATCCATGCAGTTGCAATTTAATTGCAGTAGTAACCTTCAAAATGTCAGTGTATTCTGTTTTCTAATGCTTCTTTTACTCTATATTTGTACTGAGATGGGGAATAGAGCAACAGTTGAATACCCAAAACATTGCAGGATAAGTTGATTATATATATATATATATATATATATATGAGAGAGAGAGAGAGAGAGAGAGAACAACAAATAATGCAGAAATGTAGAGCTTAGTTTGCTACTTATTGATCTGTAATCAATTGTTATACAAAAAAAGAAAAAAATTAACAGAAAGATGAAATTAAATTCAGGTTGTCCCCCCCCCCACCAATTTAACACAAAAAAGGTACACCGTAACTTGAATTCTATAAGTATTAACATTGATAAATTTTCTTTCAAACTTACATTCTCAAATAGACCATTATCATTAATTAATCCACAAATATAGATAATGAGCAAAACTATTTTTTAACATATGTATACAAGGATAGAGCAAAAAGCTAAGGTTTGTTAGTAGAACTGAATGTAAAAGCTAAATGTACCTAAAACAATTAAAACCAATTTCTTGGCACAAAAATTCAATATGAAAGTAAGAGATTTTAAAATCAAAGAAAAGGACTAAATCCATCAACAACTGATGTAGGTAGGTCAAAATTTTCATAGTTCTAAAATAATTCTGTATAACATTTTCTTGATGAAAAGTGTCGCCCTACTTACAAACTGATGAAATGTTTTGTATGAACAAAAAATGAAAAGTGATTTTGAAGACAAGGAAATTTCATATGAAGCATCAACTGGTTTGAAAACAAGTTCAAAAGTTAACTCTTTGGAGATAAATATTGATAACAAAAAAAAAAAAAAAAAAAAAATGAGAGAGTGAAATAGAAAAGAAATCTAGATAACTGTAAATAAGAAAAATACAAAACAAAATGGACAAAATAAGAATTAAGATACTAGGAAAATAAAGGAAATTGAGAAAATGCATTAAGGTTTAGTTTTCATAAGAAATAGTTATAATTATCTTGAGTGAAAAATGAATGTTTATATTCATTGGAGGTGGGGGGGGATACTGAAAATTACAACAGTAAATAATAGCAGATATAATCAGGAAAAATGACAAGTTTCATCATGACAACAATAGTGATTAAGCAGTTAAATTGTTGAGTAGGCTGGAAAGCAAGTTTCTGGTCATAAAGTGAAAACAGTCTCCTTGATAAAGCCAGGTGGGAGCAGAAAATTTGCAAAATTACCTCAGTAAAAGTAATATAAATCATAGAAAGACGTATGTGGAGAAAAAAAAAGAAATTAAGTAGTTATTTAAATTTAATCTGAATGGTGTCGTTCCTTCGGTAACAAAAGATCATCAGATTTAGATAAGGGATTAAAAGCAATTAGTAACAGAATACTTATTTGCATATTTGTGCTGTATACTAATTACTATGGATATAAACTGCAATAAATACTTGGATCTTCTGTGTTATTCTCTTGATCAATCTATTATCAAAACTAAAGTTAATTCTTTTGTTTTGTTTTATACAAAATAAAAATCTGATACTTTTAAAATATTTCTGGTTTGAGCTTCTTTCCAAAAATTGCCATTATGTATAAAATAAATTTAAGGAAATTGAAATGAGAAATCAATTAACTTATTTCAAATAAGGAATATGATGAAAAAAAAATTAGAATGCTGAAATTGATTAATATATATATATATATATATATATATATATATATATATATATTTAAAGCTGTGCAAAATGACAAAGCAAGATGCAATTACTCAAATTTAGAAAGAAATGTACATACAGGTATATACAAGAGTATGCAATAAATTCTTTAAAGAATTTTGTGAAGTCAGGGAAGATAAAGCGAGTATCTTTTCAAGTTCAAGAGTATGGTTTTTAAAGTACTTTTACTTGTGGCTTTAGACTTCTGCTGGCATAAATAACAAAGCTTGGCTTTTGGGAAAATGGTATTGTACTTTCAAGGATCATTTTAAATTTGCACAATTATATAAACACAACGGGAAGACTGTACTAGTAATTTTACCTACATTTGCAGGAACATTCTTTGAAAATGATGTAAATGACTTGTACATTTTTAGGATGGATATTTAAATACTTGGGAAGTCTTCTAACAGGAGATGGAAAGTTCAACAGAGAGATCCGAAAGCGAATTGACATGGTGAAGGAAGAATTCCAAAAGTTGAGTAAAATATTAAGAAACAGGACAATTTCACTAGAAACAAAGAAGAGAGTACTGGATTGCTATGTGATGTCAGTTCTTCAATATGACAGTGAATGCTGGACAATATCATCGAAGATGAAGGAAAAACTTGAAGCAACTGAAATGTTGTTCTACAGAAGGATGCTGCGAATATCATGGATCGAGCATGTGAGCAATGAGGTTTTGGAAAGGATGGAAATGAAAAGGAAATTAATACTGAGCATCAGGAAGAGACAGCTGAAATTCCTGAGACATGCAATGAGGAAGGAAGGCTTGGAAAATCTGATACTAACAGGCTAGATAGAAGGAAACAGAGACAGGAGAAAGCAGCGGATAACATATTTGAAGGACCTGATCAGGTGGATGATAGAACGAAGGTTGTGTAGAGTAACAGGAGAAAGTGTGCTAAGAGCCACCAGGAATAGGGAGACGTGGAAAGCCATGATCGCCTATGTCCTGAAAGGACAGGGCACATAGAAGATTTTTCTACTTGTTAGTCATAGCAATTAGATTTATGTGTACTAAGATAAACAACTTGCTTTTATTTAGTGTTAATTCCATTTAGTATTATTTTACTCTAACAAGAGATAATTGCCATTTATATACTTAGTGACAAGTCAAAGAGATTATATATTACACACATACATGTGTGGTTTGAGTTCAGGTTAAAGCCTATTTCCATTCTCTTGCCAAGGTCAAAATGTAGCATCAAAGTTTTTTCGTTTTTTGTTTTTCACATAGAAATATATACACAGAGGTGCTGAAAGGTTCTAGGCCAACACACTTCTTTCAAATCAATACTTCAAATGAATAAACAACAAAATACTTATTTTTTGAAAAGAAATATAAAGCACTTCAGGAGCCTCCACACATGTTAGTGTTATTTTATTCACATGCAACTCCCCGCCAAAAAAACAAAACAAAAAACAATTGTATGCACACTACACAGTGTCGATCAGATTTGAGTAAAGATGTTAATCTTAGAAGGCTTTTAGAAGTTCCTTAGGTTTTACTCCATTGCATTTAGAATTACTATTATAAAAATATATCTTTTTAATTTGTGAGAATATTTTTTAGGTAATCTTTGTGGCTGTGTATTGAGCTAATCTGAATCTTATGCCAATGATTGCCAAAATTATACTCAGAATAGGCATCACAAACTGTCTTAGTTTACACTGTGGAAACATGTCAAAATAATGAAATTTCCTTCCATTTCAACTGCTGCGATCTCATTTTTAGGATATTCTGATAAAATTAGTATGTAAACAAAGTTTAATCTTTTCTTAATAGATTAAATTCTCTCTGATGTGTAACAATGAGTTTATTTCATGTCTATTTAAATCATGTAACTATTTCAACAAAGGTTGCTTGTTTTTCTGCATTTTCAAAGCTAACAATTTCATAGAGTTTTTAAAACTTGTTGCACTTAGTGTTGTCTCCCCACAAATATCAAAATAGTCCCATCTTAAAGAATAAAGAAAAAAAAAACGCCTGTCAATTTTGTAGGCTTTAGATAGGGTTTGATGTTGTCTTCCACAAAAGATTCCAAAGTTGAAAATAGAAATTCCACACTTTAATGAAAATTGCACCTTGTAGAACAAGGTCTTGTCTTAATAATCAGTTGGTTTCATATATCTGTATCCATACAATGAGGTGGATATGAATAAAAAAAGAAAGTATACTGCATTCAATTTGTATTCGTAACCAAATGAATGAACATTGCCAGCTGAAACCCAATTTAAAAATTGAACTTGCTTCATTGATGGATATTACAGTTTAAAGAAAATGAGAAAAAGATTTAATGATTCATTTTAAAACTGCATAAAATATTTATTCATTGTAATTTGTCCAAACATGTATGCTGAAAACACATTCACTTTAACTATTTTCATGCATTTTCTTCAAAGAACAAAACCTTAAACTGAATTTATATTATGAAAAAATAAAATAGGCTGGATAGATTTTCAGTTCTTTAACTCACATATTTTTACCTTAAATTAAAAATTTAATTTCTTTTTTAATGGTCATTCATAATTTGTTGCATGCAGTATTTTCTAATTTGAGATTAGAGTTTGAATGGAAAATTTATTTACATTTTCTTTTCAAAAAATTAAACTAGATATGTTTTGGCTTCACTTTTATGCATGTGCCCATAAAAAATTGTAATTAGAGAATTTACAAAATGTAATAATTTTTTTAATGTTTATTACTTATAGAGATTAAGTCCTATTTTGGAAGTTAAAATCACCCCCCCCCCCAAAAAAAAACAGACAGTTTTTCAATCTTCCAAAGATGTGCTGTTTTTGTAATTTTTTTTCTTTAAGCAATTATAGAAGATAATAAGCATCCATCTTTTTCTTCTTCAAGTGGATATCTGTTCATTTTTTTCTTTCTGTATTAGTGCTTTCCCCATCAGAAACCCCTGCCTATTTGTTTAATAAAATTTATATTTAATTTTCTGTTCAATGGACGGTGATCCCCTTGCTCTGAATAGTAGTTTTCTTGTAAGCGAGATAAGCAAGCTGAAAATGACTCCAAATTCCTTGCAATGTACCAGAAGAAAAAGAGTACATAATTTTGTTTTAGCACTATAAATGTTACCAAAGATATCTGATCTTACAATATTATCAATAGAATTAAGCAGAAAATAAACTAAAGAGTAGGTACTAACTTATGGTGGCATTCACCTTGAGACAGTTGTGCTGGCTTCTTTCAGAGAAGTTTCATAGGAATTTTCTTTGATTCCACAAGCTGTCCCCAACAACATGTGGTGTGAAAGTTTTCCCCACAGTAGTTTTCCAATTCTTACTCCAGTAGACTGGTTGTCAACTAAGGCTACAGAATCCCAACTGTCTTGCTATTTACCCATAGCTGAGGTGGGGGGAAGAAATGGATTCATACCTTTCCCAAGTGTATTAGCATGTAAGTGAATATAATGAATTTGACTAGAATTCCTCAATCTGAGCCATTATCTGTTACTCCACTGTGTATCCGCTCCATACTCAATTAACCAGGTACATTAAAAAAAAAAAAAAAGAAGGTGGCTCTTACATAAGTTTTAGGTACCCTGGGTAGGAAGTTGTTTTTTTTTTTTGCTTGTAATGAAGTATTTAAGGGAATTAGTATAATGAAGTAGTATGCAAAATCAGTTGTGCCATTCCCCACCTCCAATTTTATTTGCCCCCATTCATACCTAAATTCACAGATACTTTGAGAGAGTTGCTCTAGGAGTCAGTTACAGTTAGCAGATTTTTTTATAGTGTATATTGTAAGATGTGTGTTGTGGTGCAGTGGTTACAAGATTGGAATTAGAAATTGGAGAGCCAAGTTTGGATTCCAGTTGAACTTGTTTCATTCACTTATGTGCAAATAACCTTGAGAAAGGTATGAATCTGTTGCTTCTCCCTTCAGCTACGAGTTAAATGGACAGATTGATTGGGTTCTACAGCCTTGTTTGGCAACCAGTCTATCACAGAAAATAATGGCAAACTACTGCAGGAAAATCTTCTGCCCAGTCAGTCACGTCTCTTGAAACATGATTGCCCAAGCATGTATCATGTATGTCACTTAACCGACTGATATTGTTAATATCACATTTTATCCTAAAAAAAAAAAAAAAAAAAAAAGTTTCTCCCTAATTATTTAAAAAATTATTTTTGTTGTTTATATTACTTTTTTATTGGTTAAAATAAATGGCCATATTTTTTATGTGTGTGTGTGTGTGTAGAAAGTTTAGTTTTGAAATGTTGAGAGCACAAAAGTATGCTACACTAAGAGTCCAATGGTATAAGCATCTTTACTGAAAACTTATAAATAATATTCTTCAAAAGAATTATTAGTCGTCTCTTGTATTTGAAATTTATTGATTCTAAATTCAATTTTTAGAGACTGCAAAGAAAATCAGAAAAAGTAGCTGAAATTTTGAGAACTCAGAATGAAGGAAAGGCTTGGAGAATTTAACATTTACAGAATATGCTGAATGTGAGACGACCCAAAGAACTTACTTGAAAAGGTTTGAGCAAAAGAATAGCAGGACAATGAAAAAAAGAAAAGGAAGTGGGGAGGGGGTCATAAAATAAAATATTGCTGAGAACAATATAAGAAGTTGTAGAGTTATGATCAGCCAAAAACTTAAAGGAATATGGAAGAGAGAGCAAGTGTACTTGTGTATAAGATTTTTATAATGAAAAGATATTAGGGATAATTTAAAATATTTTTCTATTCAAAATGGGAAATGCAAATGAGTGTCACATCATTTATATAGATAATGAAATATAAAAAAATTGTGATCAATATTTATATAATGAAAATATATATACAAAAAGAAGACAGAAGTTGATCTCTGTTTTATGTCAATTTTTATTCTAAAAAAATAATTTATTCAAGACAAGATAGAAATGATCTTCTGGTTAAAGTATTAATTATGGGGATTTTGTCTAAGAGAATACAAGTAAAATAACCAAAGGGATACTGGCTTCATGGGCAAAAAAAATAAAGCAACAAAAAAAAAAAAAAAAGATAAGAAAATAAAAGAAAGCAGATTAAAAAGAAGACCAAACATGCAAATTTAAGATCTGTCAGAAAGATATCAGATACATGCTGGGGTGCTTGGTCATTTGTTTAGAGAGAGAAGGAATAAAGTTTTACATTATTTGGACTATTGTCCTCATCTTTTTTGCCATTTGTATGACATTTGTACACTTCGGCCTTCTTCAGGTGCTAGGGATATACGTAGAGCCTCTTTTGGTAGTCATGAGTTATCTCCATAACCCTGTAAGTTACTTGTTCACCACTGCTGTAGCATGGTATTGAACTCACAACTCTTTGGGTCAAATCACAGGAACTAACCAACGTCTATGTCCACTGGGCCATGTGTCCTTAAGGACAAGAACAACTGAATTTTTGGGACTTATAAACTTAATGTTCAGTAACCCCCCCCCTCCTTCATATTGCAATGTTTGATGTTAATGGTTTTCTCTAGTATTTTTTACCAGAGCTTATAGTGCAATTTTGACACTAATGATTTTCTCTGGCACTCTGTATTACTGGTTCCCATATTGTGTTCATCTCTATGCTTGATCAGCTTAGATTTTTGTAGCCTAGCATATGTGCTGATTCCTTAAGTTTATGTAGTTTCCAGTGGCATTCTTTATCTATTATTTCAACTTCATTCCATAGGGGGCGGTGATCTCCTTTTCCCTCCATATGTGGTCAGCTATGCCTGATTTTTCTATTTCCCCTCATGTTATGGCCTTGCAATATTCTTGTAGTCATACCTTAAGAGGGCGGCCTGTTTCTCCTTTATATTTCTTTCCACAGTTACATGGAATGGCGTACACACAGTCCTTAGTCATGTCTTCCTCTGTTGGGAGTCTTACTTGGGAGAGGTACCTGCAAAGTGTAGAACTACTTCTGAAGATCGTCCTGATGTTATATGAACCACAGATCCTTTGTATTTCTTCAATAACCTCTCCACATAGAGTAGACAGACAGGCTGCTTTCTGAGAGTTGTTATCCTGATGCACTACTCCCTTCCATATATGTTGGAGTTGTTGTCATGTACCCTGGATAATTGTTTCGTTGTAGGATACTGCTTATACTGACCATTTCCTACTTGTATGACTTTGGGTTGCTGCTTATGACTTTTGCTCAATGTTGAAAGCAGCTGATGATCCCTTTCTTTACATTGTATGGGTGGTGGGAGTTGAAGTTGAGGTATTGTCCAGTGAATGTTGGCTTGTGGTATATGGATGTCTTGAACCCCACCTCTGTTGAGTTATTAGCACATTCAGGAATGCCAGTTTGTTGTCACTCTTTTTTTTCCATAGTGAACTGTACAGATGGTCTTATTGAGGTCACATGGCGAATAATGTAAATACTACTTTATCTCAGAAATAGAGACAAATACTAAAGAAATAATGTTGTTTATCCCTATATGTTAGATGTAGGGTAAACAACTTCATTCCTTCTCTGGGGTGTGGTTAAAAAAAAAAAAAAAAAAAAAAAAAAAAAAGCTTCCACCTAGCAACTATAGAAATTTCTAGCCTTATTTTGTCAATCTACTATAATTTTCTGTCATGATGCCTATAAGGATCAGAATCTGCACAAGAAAGTTTAGCAAAAATCAATTTCTAAGTTACCTCTTACAAATCTTCAACATATCTGAAACCATTAACAGAGAGAATAAAATAATGATATAAATTTAGCTATATATATATATATACATATCTCATCACTCATTCAGTAATGGATTAAAGCACTCTGGCTATTGGGCGGGTATAATAACAATATACACGCTAAAAAGGCTGCCTTCTACCGAACACCTGTAGCCCAGATGTAGAATCACCGACTGACGCCAATTCGGTCGGGTTTCAATCCTGGGTTAAAAGCAATCGGAGTCTATGCGTACTGATGTGCTGTGATACAGCGAAACAGATCTGTCTGTGGATGACATATATATATATATATATATATATATATATATATATTCATTCAAAAACAACTTATACCGAAACCAAACATCCCTTTCTGCATACTTTTGGAAGCTAAAGGACTCAAAACAGAAACCCAAAGTAAAATGGAAAATCCTAGAAAAAACTAGATCTTGCAACTCACTTAACGACATCTGCCCTTTATGTTTAAGTGAAAAGCTACACATTCTAAAGTACCCCAACAGTAGTGAACTATTAAACTGTAGAGACGAATTCGCAGTATTATGCAAACATTGCAAATATTTCTCGTTAAAATTTAAATAAACAAAAAGAACACCATATCCACATGACCCCCCTCAAAAAAATGCAATAAATACACATAATCAACCCTCTAAATAAATAGAACAAAAAATGTAGAAATAAAAGAAAATAAATCCCACACCACACCAACAATAACTCCATCTACCTGTAAATAGTAGTAAAATAAAAACTATCGTCACTGCATAAAAAAACAAAAAAAACATATCCCAATATAAAATACCTAAACGAAAAAGTGACCTACCCAAAACTAAGCTACCCCACACCCTTCTCTTAACCCAATAGCAGCACCTCTAGAACCACGAACAGACGACTAGACCATTCTAAACTCCAACACCACATTTATTGACATTGTTCTCATTAACAGCGATGCCACTTCCACCGCATCCAGACAAAATAAATAAGGAACCTGTCTTAAACTAAGCCACTCTCCTAACCCATATCCCTAAGACTACAATACGGCTGAGAGAATCAAAATAAGCTCCTAACCCCACTTTCACTTAAACATCATATCACCACAAATAAACCGTTTTCACCATTTAATTTTCATTCCAACTTTGTCACCCGATGAGAAGCGCGCAAACCAGCTTTGGTAATTTTTGTGTAGTGATACTATGAATTTATAAACCATTGTAACAACTATTACAATATAACGCTCTACGCTGTATTGAGCACTCTTTATAAAAGTAAATGCATGAACAGCAGGTAAAAAAAAACCTACGAGTTCCACAACTTTGTTACTATATATATATATATATATATATATATATATCTGTTACAAATGTCTATTTTCGATATGGGCTCGTGAGTGTCTGTGTGTAATTCTTTTCGGGATTATTTTGAATATTATTAACTGTTGTATCTTTTGGGTCTGACAAGCAGCTTTTTTTATCTGCTGCAAAATACATATTACCCATGAAATTGTAGAATATCTAAATTTTTTTCTAGATTATATATAATGTTATACAAGTATTTTCAATATAAGCCAACACAACATGAAGAAACAAGCTCAGTTGGCATGACCAAACCATAGCATGAAACCCAATATCATACTGAAGTATAAAAAAAAATATTTTAAATTTGATAGGTCTAATTTTGAATTGAATCAATTTCTATGAAGTTTTTCCTCACACACACACACACACTCTATCTATATATATATATATATATATAGATAGATAGATAGATATGATTTGGAACCTCAAACCATTTGTTTACAATGTCATACACAAAATGGTATGAAAGTACTGAGAAATTCTTAGCCCAATCTACTTCTTAAAAATCCCTTGTTTGGATTGAAAACTTTACTTCCTTCTTGTAGTAATTATAATGCCTTACAATTTTATTTGACATTTTTTTAGGGCAATATTTAATTACAGATTTAATAATTTTATGTCTCGCTATGCTTTTTCAAATCCTGATTTCTCCAGATTTATTATTTTCTTTTCAACATGTGTTAACTTTAATTGCCAGACCATGTTCACTGAATTTGAATGAGGCCAAATTAATTATTGCATTAGACACCAGATCAGCTACCTGGGATTACATTAAACACTGGCATTTATTAAGCATGAAGTAGAAAAAAAAAAAAAAAAATAAAGGGACAGAAATGAAACTAAAAACTCCACATTAAACTATAAGGTGTTGGCTATTGAAGATGATACCTAATTTTCTGTTCATTAGCAAGCCAACAATCTGATATTCTGCTGAAACTTCAATACTCAGAATGCTACATAAGAATGGTAGTCATTTTGAGAACACTAGAAAGAATTAATAAAGACATTTTCAATCTTAATCCATACAAGCTAAAAAGACCTACAAACAGATACAGATAATCACAAATGTGAAATTCTAAGATTTAAAACTAATATCTTTTGGAATTTCCTTATTATCATCATCTGTTGAAGATGTCAAAGTCTTGCAAATTAAAATTAACCAGGTTATCTGTTTAACTCCTCAATGTATATCTGACAGGAAAAAAACTACCTATTAATCATCCCTTGACGTCAAACCTACTCTTACACTTATTGTGTTAGCATTTGGAAGTGGGTGTATGCTATCATAAGTTAGTATCTTCCTAATAGCTTACTTTTCAGCACAAAGAAACATAGGTTGTTGAGCAACTATTTTAAAAAGTATGAGAGATGGATCCTCATAATCAGAAAATATCTAAGAAATGATTATGATAAAGATTTCTTTATAAAAACAGAATACACTAAAAAGAATCAAAAAATTTTGTTACTTTGCTCAGTTGTTTAGAAAAACTTTTGGGTGATTGTAAATCAACAAATATGATTCACAACAGATAGCATTTGGAATTTTAGTTTTTGCCTTTGAATTGTTCCAAGGCAATCAGGTTTTTAACCTTCAAAATAAAACACTATGTAAAGGGACATTTTCAATTATGTTATTTTAAGTTAATTTTCTGCATATTTTTTAGTATCTGCTTTATTGAGAATGCATGTAACAAAAGAGTTTAAACATATTACTTCAAATCAATAGATGTAAGCTTTTTGGATAAAATGGATCCAATAGTTGAAATTAATATCTGTTGAACTACAAAAAAAAATAACTTCATAGGTGAATAGCAGTGGTTTTAAAATTATGATTAGATATTTAAAGAATATTTTATGTTTAAGTATTAATAGATTTTACTAATAAAATAGCTACAGAAATTTATCTCCTACACTGGTTACCAATCAAGGCCCAATCTGTCTAGATTTAACCAATAGCTGGAGGAAGAGATGAATTTATTCACAAGGGCACTTGTGCAAAAGTGAATGTAACAAACTTGGCTGAAAGTTGAGCTATTATTCACTTCCTTTCATGCACATGATTATATATGTGACATTTATTACAGGCAATTGAGTAAAACTCCACCTTTGGGAATTAGCTTATTGTTTTGCTTAGTACTAAGTTTTTTAATGTTGTTGATACAGGAGTAACAATTTTTATGTAGAGTTTAGATTATTTGGATTAGAGTTTGGAATATTTTTGGGATTACCAATGAGATTGCCTCTCAGTGATTGATGACATGCATGTCAGAATTTCTTGAATCTGATTCAAAAATATTTCTTGGCATCAGTAAACTAGTATTAAAAAGGAATAAACACGGATTCTAAAATAGTATGTGTTGACAAAATGAAAATAGGCAGTAAATGTCTGTAAAACTTAATATTTGCAGAAAGAAGTAGAGCATTTTTCATAAATGAAGTCTTTCAACTATAAACTAAAATTAGCTCTTAATAAAGCTCAAATGATAAATAATAAAACTCCATGCAAACCTCACAGTGATCCTACTAATGACAGTAGTATTACTATGATAAAAAATTAAATTGGAAATACTAGGTCAAATTTGATAGATATTAACAAACTAATGTTGGTGAAATCTTCATGATATATTTATGAACAACATAAGCTTTAGCTTGTAACGTGATCTTGTTACAAATACTGGTAATTTGTGAAGATGTCAAGTTTTCTTATACCAATAAGCTAAGTAAAATATATTTTCATTCATTAACTTTTCTATTGTTTCAACTTGCAGTCTTAACTGCTTCCCAGAGTTTTAAATATTGTTTTCACCTGCCCACTGTTGGTTGACTATTTCCATTGAAAGACAACTTCTAATCCATTTATCAAGTCAATCAGGTGTAGCTCAACATTAATCATTAAAAGTTATTGCAGAGAAAAATTTTAACATACAAGAATCGCTTAATTAGTGCAGTTTGTACATCAGTAACTATAAAAAAATAAAATCAATTTTCAATTACTATGGTTAAACTGAAGAATGTTTTAGTGCACTAATTGAGTATTATGTATGTACAAATAGAGTTTTGATATATAAAATTTTTAAAAGACTAATTGAAAATGCATTACTCGAGGAGTGCCTGTACTTCTCTGTCCAGCCTACACATTCCCTTCGAGATGATTAAAGGTGGTAGTTTGGTTGAAGATATGAATGCACCCTATCTTAATATCCTGTATTTATTCACAACACTTTAAATATTTTCTTGCTGGTCACTTTTCATGATTAACCTTTTTAGTATTAATCAAAATGTCTTAAAGCCACTTTTTCTCATTTTCAAATGATTTGTTCAAATTGTTGCAATTTCCAAAATTTTTTCACCACAACTAAAATATTTTGTTTCTCTTTTGATGTTATATCTTTCTTATAACCAAAGATAATCTTTATATATCTGAAATTAAGAAATATCAAAAACTATAATATTACATATATTTATTTACAATATAATGAACAACCCTTGAGTTACACAATAAAATTTAACAGAAACAATTATTGTAAATATTTCTAATAGATATTAAAAGTTGAAATCCACATGGTATATTTATCGTATACATATATCAAGTCATAGTTTAAATAGCATATCAGACTGTACTCGCTCACTTTGTGTGGCAGCCAGCCTAAGAGGACTTCTCTGAATTCAAAACCATAAAGAAGGCAAGTAAAAACTATTCCATTAGCTTTCCTAAGAAGTCTAGAGTTCACAGATATTAAAGAAAAATTACTATATAGAGGCATGGTTGCTTAAATCTGGCATGGCATTAAAAAAAAAAAAAAAAAAAAAAAAAAAAAATCTAACAGTGTATTAGTCTTTACTAGTTTAAATGTACTGTAAACCAATAGTGTTTGTAGAGAAAGTGAACAGAAAATAAAATGTCATTTTTCGTAAGAGATGGTACCACACATTATAAATGTAACTTTTAGCTCTAAATAGCAAGTCGAAAAGTGTAGTTGGATTTACCAAATTAATTTCCTTAGAATTTACAAAGTAAATTGCAATGAAAAAAAAAAAAAAATTTAATGCCTTTATCATACATGATATTTCATATTTTGTATATATATCAGAAATGCTCATCCAATTTTTAAAAAGTTTAATTTAGCAATTTAGAAAATAATATTAGTGTATTGTCTGAAATGACCATTTGACTTGCTTTTCATATACAGAGCTGAAGATTAGATGACAAAAATGTGTTTAGAGTAAGGTGGATGATTATTTGTTTTACCTGCATATCAACCCCTGTAGGTTATTTAATGCTGAAACTGGATTTTTAATATCCTATTATTTGGGCAGTAGATACAGTTTTAAAGAGCATATTAAGATTTTGTTCTTGGTAATAGTTGCTATTATTTTCTTTGTACTTCTTGCATTCTATCAATATATGCTTGGTGAGAAATGAGTACATGGAGGTATAATTTCTGCCGTGTGTGTGTGTGTGTGTGTGTGTGTATGATTCTTATTCTATTAAGCAGTGTCTTGTCTATGGTGAGCTAATGGCTCTATATTCTTCTTTCTTGTTGGCTGATGTTCATATAGTTTGTTTGGGGACATGTACCAAATTGCTTGCCATTTTCTTTTGAGGTGTTGTGTAATCTTGTTTTCGTAATCTGTAATCCGAGAGTTTGTTGTTGGTTATTTCCATTTTCTCTTTTGCCAGTGTGTTGGCTTCATGATTTCCCTTGATATCTATATGGATTGGAAGACAAGCTAATATTATTGCTTTGTTTTTTATTAACTGATAAGTTTCTAGGATTTCTTGAATATGGAGAAGATCTGTGTTCTTTTCTTTAATTGCTGTTAAACTAGATAGAAAGTTTATAATCTCAGACTCTCTACCTTTTGAATTTTCTATCATTTTAAGTGCCATTTTAATGGCTTGTAGTTCAGCTGTATAGATGGATGCATTATTTGGTAGCCTGATTTGTTTATGAATTTGTCTGTTTGTGACTGTTGTGCCTATTCTATCTAGGATTTTTGATCCATCTGTGTAAAATGATTTATAGTGATGATATTTGTTTCTTAATTTTCCATACATATTTTTGTTTATTGTAAGGTTTGGAGATCAACATAGAGCTACCTTATTTATTGTGACTGGTGTTACATTTTCAGGATCTTTGCTTATTTGTTCCTGTGCTTTGTTAATGCGAAGTCCAAGTGATAGAATGGCTGTTGGTTTATTTCTATAGAAATAGATGTATTGAGGTTCATGTTTTTTGGTATGCTAGGTTATTTTGGTTGGATTGTAGTTTTAGTGCATATAAGAGGAATATTTTTTTCCATCTCAGAGGTATAGGTGGTGCATTGGTTTATATATAGTGATTTTGCATGGGTGAGGTCCAGAAAGCTCCAAGATTTAGTCCTTGATTTGGTATGGTTTGTAGTATTTTTAAGATAGAATTTATGGGTAGCAGTGTAAATATTGCATTCTAGTCTAATTTTGATCTGATGTGTGGCCTATATATTCTAAAGATTATTTTGTGGTCAGCACTCCAATTCAGTTTTAATATTACTTTTAGAAGCTACAAAACCTTTTGACATTTTTGTTTAAAAGTAATCAATGTGTGCCTTGAAGTTAAGTTTGCTATCCAGTATGATTCCTAGATATTTTATTTATTGGACTATGGGAAGTAAATGTCCATTTAATTTTAATTCTGGATAGAAGTGGTAGGCTCATTTTTTTGCTGAAGTGCGTACAAATAGTTTTTGTTTTGGAGAAATAAAATCTATTTTCATTTGTCCATTTTTCTATCTTGTAAAAAACATGTTTGAACATATCTTTCAAGGGAAAGCTTGTTTGGTGAAGAGTATGATATTGGAGATCATCTACATATAGAAATTGTTCAATTTCTGTATTAATGGTTTTAATAACTATTTTGAGAATAAATAATGTAACTGATAAAATGCTACCTTGAGGTACACCTACCTCGTCTCGTGTGTGTGTGTGTGTGTGAGTGATGTGTTTCCATTTCATACTTTGAATGTTCAGTTTGATTAGAAGTTTTGGATGAATATAGCCATTCTTCCTTTTATTTCCATCTTGTACATAAAGAATATTGATACCACTTGATGACCTCAAACAAAGCCATTACAAACAAAAATTCTAGCTATACAAGTTGACCATTGATTTCTTAGATTTTCTGAAATTTATTTTGGTATTTAGATAAGAGATTGTTTCTTTCTGAGTACCACATTAGTTGAGCATTTACCATTATCTCCATCATCTTACAAATGCAATTTGTTAGTGCAATAGGTTGGTAGTTTGTTAGGTTGGAATGCTCTTTGCCAGTTTAAGGAATTGGAACGATAACAGACTCAAGCCACAATTTTGGAAATTCATTTAGACACCATATATCATTGAAGGTCTGGAAAAGTATTAAAATACTTTTCTGGCAAGTGCTTTAAAATTTGATAATAAATTTCATATGGACAAGTTGCAGAGTTTTTACTTTTGTTTATATAATCTCTAAGTTCTGTCATAATAAAGAGAATATTGTATTATTTATTGTTTGAAGTTTTTTTTGTTCCATGTTTTGATATTTTTGAAATTCTGGAGTGTAGTGATTTGTTGGAGAATTTCTTTAAAATTCTGGTGCTATTAGGCTAGCTATTTCTTTTCCCCTTATGTTTTGGTTAAGTGTACTGCTGCAGTTTGCAATGCTTGTCAATTAATTTCCTTATTCCCCATATTTTGTTGTTTAGTCTAGATGTAGTTTTGCCAAGATTCTCTTTTGGATTTTTTTTTTATTTTTTATTATACAGCATGCTTTTGCTAGAGATTGCTTGTGCTCTTGTAGGTTGGTTGTGGTTGGGTTGTGTAAGAAAATCTTTAGCATTTTTTTCCTGGTTTTAATGCTTCTCTGAAATTCTGCTGCAAAATTTGGTATGTGGTTTAAAGAAAGATTCAGGTATTGTTTGTCTTGCTATTTGTGTTAGTATGTTTGTAAAGAAAACTTTTGGTTCTGGTTCATTGAATTTTAGCCAGTTAGCTTTGTGTAGATGCTATATTGGATTTTTCTGGCAGGCTTGCTTATATTTAGGAAAATACATGAATGGTTCCTACCACATTGGTCATCATGAGCTTTTCATTTAAAGTCCATAAAAAATGATGAGCATATGATTAGGTTGATAGCTGATGTTGATCTGGTAACTAGATGTAGGTATGTGTGCATTTGGTTATTAAGGATAAATAAATCAGATGATTTTTAGTAGAGATTCTGTAATTTTACCAATTTGATTGGGGTTTCTACAGCCCCAAATTTTGCTGTATGCATTAAAATCTCCTATTAGTAGAAATGGAGTGGGAAGTTGGCTAATTAGCCTATTTCAATCTTATTCATTTTGTATTTTAGAGGAATATAAATTAAACATATGGTTTTTGTTCAATGAATTAAAGCTTTTATTACCATGATCTGTAGATTTGTGTTTAATTGTAGTTTTTCATGGGGGCATTGATGATTTTTTTTTTAACCATTATTGAAATATCCTCACTTCCATATTCTCTGTTGTTGATACATTTATGATTTATTATGATTTCTTCATAGTTTGGTTTAACACATCTACAGTTTCATTGTATGATACTTGACATTCTGTTTATCTATTTGTTTGGTAATTATTTTAGTGAGTGGAACTTAAGGATGATTATGTTTTTGCTTATCTATTTCTACATATTCCATATTTTCTATACTGTTTGTTTTCCTTGTTTGTGAACTTGTTTTTTGTTGAGTATTTGTATGTTCTTGATTATTTGGGTTCTTTATTAAGGTGGATGAAACTGGTTCACTTCTAAACCAAAATAAATAACTCCCACCACCACGAAAGTCAATTGTTTTTCAGACTACAAATAACTAATGTAACAGTGGTAAAGAGATTTTAATTTGAAATCAGGTTGACATGATTTTTCATCAGTTATAAATAATGAAGAGCCCAATGTTTTTATGAATCAATCTCATGAGTTAAATTCATGACATTTCAGTAATATAAATGTGCATTTCCTTTAAGGTGATTAATCAGTGGTACAATGTATTGTTTATATCACATATATAAATGGACATTGAAATTAACAGTGGCAACATTTTGTTGAGTTCAATTTTCTCTAATATAACTGTAATAATGTCTAGACCTGATGAGTGAGAACATCATAATGGCGTCCTCAAAAAACTAAAGTCTGTATAAACCTGCTCAGTTAAAATGACAAACTCTTTGTGCTTATCAATGTTTTATCTTCACCCTGATATTGGGCACTTTACGATAAAACCCTGCTTGCCAAGATACCACTGCAAAAAAAAAAAAAAAGCCTTAGTGCAAAACATTATCACAATTCAACACACACACACTTTGTATATTTGGGCAGTAAGCTCATGTCTCATGAAAGTTTCATTAAAAATGACAGACAAGGTATTATGGTTAAGTTTTTTATGTAATTTTTCATGATCTTACTTTTCTTTTGAGGACATAAATTATATAAGAATTGTCTAAATATTTTGTTTATCTAAGTGCTTTTGGCAATACTTGGAGCCATTATTGAGGATGGATTTTATTTTATGTGTAACAGAATGTATATAGTGTTATCTATGTTTGTAGAGTAGTGTATATGTTTTATGCTCCAAACACAATAAGCACATTGTTAGCATGTTTGTAGTTGATATTATTGAGTGTTGGATTTTTCTTTTTTAATAATAATGCCGCCATTAATTTTAGCTTTTTTTTTTGCATGTGGATGAACCAACACATCAAACCAATATTATTTACGAATTCACATCTTCTTTGAAGAACTGCATTCTTGATCCATCTAATTTCATAAATAATCATATTGGTCATACACCTATGAAACTGACATGAAGAGTCACACTGCATCTCTCAGAACAGAACTCAATTCAGTCTTATTTAAACACACATGGAGACCTACCAAACTCTATTTATAATATATTGACAACAAATATGATAGCATCATCCCTTGAAGAAAACAAATATCCAACATTCAATAATACCAACTACGAACATACTAGCAACATGCTTACCATGTTCGGAACATAAAACATACTCACTATATACATTTCAGACTAAACAATCTATATGCAGTTATTTGTAATTATATTTGCTGAAAATGTTTCTCAACCTTTTTGAAAACTGATAAAAAAACCAAAAAAAAACCCAACAAACAACAGGATTCCAAAGAATTGGACAAACAAAGAATAAAGAAAAAGGTGAGTCACAACACCAATGAATATTGACGGATGGTATGGAACTGGAGAGGTAGTTAAGGTAAAGGTGGCTTTGATTTAGGCATTGAATTGCTGAAGTTGTGTGTGTGTATGTGAGAGAGAGAGAGAGAGAAATGAGTCATTAAAATCTAGTCTGCATTTTTTAACACTTGATAGAGCCACTCAGCCAGATGCACAAGAACATTGTGTTGGCAAGTAGTGGGAGGATGTTTAAAAAAGAAAGACAAGGCATAGAGTGTCAGCAGAAAAAGATGAAAACCAGGCACAAAACAAAAAATCCAGTGAAAGAAAGCAATTTTCAAACCAACCTATTATGTCATAGATAGGGTGTTAAAGATATGAAAACTAGCAAACTGATTTTATGACAAAGAATACTTCCTTCCCCCTATAATGAGTTGAACACAGATAACAGATACTTAGTTAAACACATTCAGCTAAAAGCAAAATTTGAAAATTCTAAACTGACTACTAACCACAATTTATCTCCTGGTTGAAAGATTTTTTTATTATAACACTGATTACAAGCTATCTCAGGCCAACTATATTATCTCATGATAACATTTTCTGATACATTTTCATCTGTGGACACTAATAACAAATTTATTCAGTTATACTTTTATTGTAAAAATAATGTTAAGATTTCAGTTGAGGCTATAAATCAAAGTTCTTTTTTTATTGCCTAAGTTGACCATTATAAAGTTAGCATTTGAAGTCACAATTGACCTCTGGCAATCAACATTTTAAAGTTCAGAAAGATTTTGTTTATGCAGGAAAGACAATAGATGCCTAATTCATTAAATACTAAAGACTATCAAGATGAAACATTGGATAACATCATAGAAGACAATAATCCAAATATGTAATAAAGTAACTAGCTCTTTACATACAATAATGATAAAGAAAAAAAGAGGTTTGCTATTCAAAATGGAAATTGATATATAAGAATAAATGAGTCAAAACCAGTAAAATCCAAAAGTATACATGCTTTTTCAATTTAATCCAGCTTAATTTTGTCTAATCTTAGGAGGTAAATCTTCAATATTTCAGGAGGCTCAATTTCAAATTTATTAAAAGAATTTCTAGAAACTGATAGTATTCAATGTTAGAATGTGTGTGTATATGAGAGATAACTGCACTGCTTATTTATCCATAAATAAATAATGAAAATTGTCTGCAACTTGATCTGAAAGACTACCCAAGAAAGCTAAATCAAGGCTAGAAAATGGAGACTACAGCAGAGATCAGTTTATATGACAAGTCAAAACCATAGCACAATTGTCAGAAAGCTTATCTGGCAAGTCAATTCATTAATCAAGTTCAAGTTTTACAATGTTCCATTCTTGTACTAAACTGAACAATTATAATTATTATATGCCAAGTTTTATTTAAAAACACACACACACACACACGTGATACAGTAATTTTGATCATTGTCATGGTGTTCAGGAATTACACAGTATTTGTACAAAAGGTGGCTTTGATGTGAATTGGAGAGAATAGTGAATGAACTTGGTTGAAAAAGATAATGTTTCAGAAATGTTTCCCAATGAAGATATAAGGGTCAGTGTTCCATTTTAGTTCTTTCAAGACAGTACAACAATTATTGACTAAAGGACAAATAGCAAGTCTTACTTCTGGCTGCAATGAACTAACTGCATATAAAAAAAGTTTGGTGTATGATACAGTAATATTCTAAGAGTCAAACTGAGTAAACCATAAAAAGCCATTTTAAATCTACAGCAACTACCCATATTTCTAACTTTGCAAAGGAAGGTTTAGAACCAGAAGTAGAAGCTGTTTTATTTTTTTCTTCAGTCAAGGCTTACATATATTTTTCCTTTTGGTTTCAATGAACATATGTCTTATTTGATCACCTCAAGAACATTGCAAGTTAGAATTCCATCAAGAAGATTCTATGTTCAGATCACATTGGAAAGGTTGCATGCTCAAATGTTATAGATCAGCAATTTCAGAAAACAAACACACATGGATGCATGACCACATGGTTAAAATGTTTGATTTTATACCATGAGACCCAGGTTCAAATCTCACCATGGTTGATTTGTCAAGAAGGGGATTTGAGGTTATTGATCTTGGGAGGCAATAAGAGTGTGTGGCACTTTTGGAGAGTACTTGAAAACAATACTGCCGGATGACACAAGCTTTGTGAGTGAAACTGGGTAGATAAAACTGTTCAGAAATGGATAATGATCTAGGGTTTGAGCATACTGGTGTTGTTCAAATTATTGATCATTCCAGATCATTTCTGAGAAACTGTAACTAAGGCCCATTCAGCATAATTACAGTATAAACCACAGGTAAGTCCTGTAGGAGTTAAGCTCAAATATATCTGAGCAGGTGTTTGCAACAGAGATTGGCTAGATATTTTAGATGGATGTGCTTGGAAAACAAGAGTAACCAGCCATTATAGGATATATATTTTAAAATAATAGGTTAATAAATATTAGCAATAATACCCTGTGTTGCATTGATCATTTGTTAAACAATTGTTTAATAGATTTAAACTCAGTGGAGTTGAGAGATTTTTTTTTTTACTCTTTAGAGACACAAATTTGTGCAGTCAAAATTCCCACTTAATTTTCAGTGTTTGAGTGGAACACAGAAACTGAGCTTTGTGCAATAAGTTTTATCTGGCATCTGAAAATATATATTAAATGAATTGGAAAAATTCAATTTCTCAAATAAAAGTATCCTTTCAATTTTTAATAAAATTGAGCCATTTTTTAAAGTAAACTCAAAAGATAAAATGCATTATTCTACAACAAATAGAGTAACTTATTTCTTATGAACAAAACTTAAGAGAATATTACATAAAAAAAAAAACAAAAAAAAAAAAAAACTTTGTTTATTGTCTATTACTTCCCAAACTGACCAAAATGTTAAGGTTATTGCCATTTTCAGGGTAGAAATTACTTTGAAGAACTAAGCAATTTAATTATAAGAGTTATCTGCAAAACAATTACTGATGAAAATCATAATAGATCAGATTGAAAATTATTTTTTAAAATTTGATTTTTTGGAGCTACATATGTAAATTACTTACTGCAAATTCGAGCAAGCAAGATACAAAACATATAAGACATAAATAAAAGCTACATGTATTTGATGTCAAAGCTTGATATATTTGGATAGACAACTTTGTTTTGAATGGATATACAAAAACTGAGCTTTTATATATTAGATATGACGACTTCTAGTGCCTATAGCACATCTTTAACACATACCCTTTTTATGCAACTCTGGCCATGACAGTGAAACTGAGCTTTTTGTGTATTGTATTGATATAGAAGTACCAATTTTTATCACTTGTGATTACATATGCACAAGTTGAAATTATAATTGTATTTTTGTAAACTTTGCAACCAAATGATTCAAGATGATAAATGAAGTATAAAGCAAGAGCACCATTCTACAGCTAGTCAAAAGTAGGTCCTGATCCAGCTATACAATTCATCTCTTTTGAAGCCCATTCAAAATAGGTCATTTAAAACTTTGCAACTTACTCATCTCCTGTTCAACAGCCAATAACATGTTCTTCAAATGGCTCATAAATTTGATGCATCTGTTTGACTGAACAAAGATTCACTTTAAAATTATAGATGCTCTCAAGTGGTTAAAAAAACATTTGCTTCCTAGCATTTTCCTGAAAAAAAAAATTCATTTTTCAAAAAGCACTTTTTCCTTAAAAATGGTAATTAATGGTATCTATAGGGTTATACCAACCTTAGTGTAAAGTTTGTTTACTGAAATGCTATAACATGCAAGTTTAATTTAGCTATTTATGGGATATGACCATATTTTCAAAGAAAAAAAAAATGTGAAAGACATTTTTATTTTAATAATGTTATTTCTGACATGGCATAATGAGCACAAGTATTGATGCCCCCAACAACCAAAATTTTAAGTAGAGATATGTCAACTTTGTATTTTCCTCATATATATTAGCATATTTAAACCATGGATCAATATAACCAAAGGCAGCAAGGAGTGCTCAAATTAAATTTGCATGTTATCTTTTACTGCTGTTGATAAGGCCTTTTATGAACTCTTTTTTTTTTTTTTTACTAAAGTCAGTGAAATCTAAATCTAAACTTATTTATAAATGGAACTTTGTGTGTGTGTGTCTCTGTTACCTATAGACTCCCAAATGGCTGAACCAATTTTCTTGAAAATTTACACAGTTGCACTATAAGTGTCTGCGAGTGTTCTTAGCTAGATTTTGTGTTGAAGTACCCCTGATAAATATCGAAAATTGATATTCGAAAAAATTGGGTTATAGAAGGAGTGGTCTGATTTTAATAAAATTTGATACACTCATAGACAAAGGCATAAGAAACGATATTCAGAAGTTTCAAGGTTGCAGTTCTTACAATAGTGCAGAAAATTGATAATATATATATAAATATAAATAAAAGGCAAGATGTTTGTGTGTGTGTCTGTTTATCTGCCTGTATGTCTGTATTTTTTTCAGCCCTTTTATTTTAATTTTTGCTTCAGGTTTGGCTCTAAGTAGGTATAATTGTAGTTTTTAGTCTCAGCCATGACACAATTTACTCAGAGGACTTATTTAGCCTTCAAAATTCAGTTTACGATGAAAAAAAAAAAAAAACTTATTTGATATTGATACCAGGAAATCAAAATTTGACTTACATCCATTCATTTTTCTTTCAGTCTACGGTTTCGCTTTAACTGGAAACAACTATTGCTTTTTAGTCTTTTGTGCCATTGTCCAGTGAGTCTGAGCTCCAGGACCATGGATTAGTTTTAAAGCTTTCATTACACCCAAGCAACGCCGGGCTATACTGCTAGTCCAATAAATAAAACTAACATTTTTCAAGAAATAAGTGCTGATTTTCTAAGAACCAAGACTTGCTTTCTGTACAAAATGGAGACTAATTCAAGTACTGATCAGTCTCAAAGTTGATTAACTTCTATTCCACAAACCTACCAGATAAAATTATTATCCAACTGCAAATTAAATTCTAAATAGAATGAGGTTTGTAACCTCTTAAGAGTTCCTGGATCTTTAACTACATCATGAAGTATAGTTTATGATATAAATGTTTGAAAATCCAAGTTAAATCTAAAATATACCTTGAACTATTAGTGAAAGTTATTAAGAAAATTGTACAATTAAGTACCTCCATTAATTTGTTGAAAAATCAGCATAGCACGAAGAAAAAAGGCCCCAAACTTAATAAATATAAGGTTTTTCCATCAAAATGTTTATATTATTAAGACTACAGATCAAAGTATTTTTTTCTAAATTTTTTAATCCTTTCTAGCACATGCGAAATTTTGGTAAAAAAAGTTTTTTTATATCAGCAGGTAATTAAATTTTGTTTATGGATAATGTAATATTATGCAATAATTGTTTTTTGGTAAAAATTAATTTGGAAATTCTTTAAAAAAAAATTAAATAATTGTCAGATTTTAGTGAAACTTTCAATATACAAATGAAGTAAATTATTTTTAAAACCATTATTTTTATAAAATCTTGGTAATTTTTTTTTTCTTTAATATCACTTACCCTCACCCCCTACATAAATTCTTGAAATTTACAAAAGTAAATTTTATATTGAACATTTGTTTTATTAGTTAAATGCAGAACTGAGGAATGTAAATCATGTATTTTTTTTTTTAAGTTAGATTATTAAGTTAAGACTATATTTACTAATCAAAAATTGAAACGTTTAATACAAATTTTTAAGCCATAAGATTTAAAAAATAATTTTCAATTCTTTTGTGTATAGAATTTTTTTTTTAAAGTATGGTCTTTTCTGTTATATTTCTTCCACTTAAAAGGGGTGGGGGGAAATTGGACAATTATGTCAATTCTGGTAAACCATACTTAGCTTATCACCACATTTGTCATTTACTCACTTCACACCTTTGTAACTAAGAAATACTTTTATTCTAAATTTCATGCTATAAACAAGTAATACTTGTGTAAATAAGATAATCTAGCTTTAAATTTTATAATTTTTCTGAAAATAACGTGTTACAGACATATTTTATTTTTGCCAGATTTTTAAAACAGAATTAAGTTTTGTTTACAAACTTATTTGTTTCAAGCAAGGCAATATTGTCACTAGTGTGCAGGGGATTTAAACATTTACAACGAGAGGAGAGATGACAGAAAAGAAAACAGCATAGATGATGTAGAGAAGGTAGGAGAAAGTTGGGAGTCACAGAGATGGCAATTGATGTTGCATTTAAAACCTTTAGAGGCTGTAGCTACCTGGGAAGTAAGCATGGGGAAGGGAATTCTATAGGCTGGAAGTGTAAGGAAAGAAACTGCTGGTGTACAGTGTAGAATTGGCAGTTACATTTGCTTATTTTTGACGGTAAAAGGGTGGGACCTAGTGCCAAGCTGTTAAAAAAAGGAAGAGAGAGAGAGGAATTTTGAAAACTAACAAAATTGAGATTCCAGTCTATATAATTTCTATTTGTAATAGACCAGAGTATTTTGCTTATTGGAAATAAATTTAACCATTTTAGCTTACAACTAAAAGCTAAAAAAATGAAAGCTTCAAGAAAACTTATTTTTAAAAATTCAATTTAAAACTTAGATATCGGAAATGAGTGGAGGTACCTCAACATTTTTTATCACATTTGTTTATCCAAAGAAACTTCAATTAAAATTACCATTGCTTAAATTTTTTTTTAGTGTTTAACTGTTTAACAAAGTCTCATCAATTGTGTCACTTTTAAAAATGTGCTAAATAAAAATTTAAAAATATATATACGATTGCCTTCCACATTATGCTACTTTGATTTTAGCAAATTAAAGTCATCCTCACCTATAAAATTCATTTTTTAAAAATTAAAAAAGGTCTGGTAAAAATTGTACGTGTAACCCGGATATAAGAGAGCTGTCGGGGACCGGATAAAATTTCTCTTATACCCGGGTTTGGTATATACATTACCACAGACTACTTTGGGTCCAGAGAAAATCTCTCTTATATCAGGGTTAATGCATTTGCAAGAGATTTCAATAACGACAAGATTGAAAGAAGTGATTATTATGGCGCTACTGAGCAATGTGTCAAAAAAAAAAAAAAAACACAGGAGTAAAGTTACTTATTCCTAAATCATAGGTCAGAGTACTTTGTCTTCAAATTTCATGCTAACACTTAAAAAAAAAAAAAAAAGGAAATAAAAGACAGCTTTTTAAAAGCTACTTAAAAGATAATGGAAGTTTGTGCAAAAAAAGAAACAGAAATTAAATAATTTTGTAAAAATCCTCATTCATCTTAGTTTCTTCCGTGAGATGGAGATAAGAAGTCACAAAGAACAATGTAAAAGATGACTTGTTATTAGGAACGAAACAGACAAGATTTTCTGCTAGTATCAATAACTTCTATCAGTTCTCAATATAAATTTTGGTTCAATTCTGAAACTAAAAGGTTAGGGCTTAGGGGTTGATGAGATCGCATAGATATGGAACATGGATATTCATTCAGATACATTTTTTACCCTACTTATTCATCTACAAGGAAAACAAATTTTTTAAACTAGAGAGTAAAAAAAAAAGATTAACATTTAAAATTCAAAATTGTCTTGACTCAGACCATCAATTTTTTTAAATTTTCTTTCGTTTCCACACAGCAATGTTGGATCATTTAGTATACAAAATGATAAAAAAAAAAAAAATTGCGTCCTCATTGGATAAAGTAAACAAACTCAGTTGAAAAAAGTGGGTACTATTTAAAAAAAAAAGGGAACATTATTTTTCTAACATTTTTTTTTCAACATTTAAAAAGCTTGCTTAAATTACCTATATATTTTTAGAATAATAATTTTTTGCCCAACATTACCTTGGATTTTTTAAAATACCTCTCTCTCTCTCTCTCACACACACACACACAAAAAAAACAATGGGAAAAAGAGTTGTGCGAACACATACTATTTCTTTTAGGAGTAAGTAGACAAGAGAATTGATTGGAAGATTTACCAAAACATTAAGTAAAAATCAACTTACTTAAGATTCAACACGAAGTCGTTAAATCAAAGTAGGGCGATGAACAAATAATAATGGTAAAATTGGAGAGATAACTTCAAAAATGAAATAGAAATCATGCACCAAGACAGAGAAAAAATGTCTTATAAATGAAGAAAAAAAAACATTTACAAGTAGTTTTGCTTACTAAGCAGACTTTTTTTTACAAATTAAATTGCAATCCAATAAAATAAAAGAATTCATGATTGAATGAAAAAAGTACTTTTAAGATTTATTTCTGAAGCATATAATCTTCTTGCTTGACTAAGGCAAGAAGCAATTTTGTTATCTAAAATTCAAGAAAATTACAGAAACAAATATGCATTCTTAAAAAAAATGATTTATAAAAACATAAGTGACTCAAGCGAAACCACAACGCACAACGAAATAGAATTTATTGTAATAATGGCAGGAGGACAAAGTTGAAAACTTTTTGGTGAAAATAATAAAATCTCTCGTCCACGGATGTTTCTTGCTCCACTAACGAATCAGAAAAGGAGAGAGAAAAAGAAAATAAAATCATCCATAACATATATTCAGAGTTCTCAAGCTTAAAAAAAGTTTTGTAATAAAGAAAAAAAAAAAGGTGATCCAAACAACAGAATTTAATAAATGTTTAAGGAAAGCTACACTAAAATAGGCATACAAAAAAAAATTACATTACTTTCTTTGTTCTACAGAAAAGGAGAGAAAAGAGGGGGGGGAGCAACCCTTCTGTTCTCTTTTTGTACGTCTCTAGACAGACTCGCCCCCAAATAGAAAAGGGTTCAAATTACAGAGAGAGAGAGAACCATAGATTGTTAATGACAATTTTTTTATGAGATCGTCTCTTCCCTCATATTAAAGACAGAGAACATATTTCCAAGGATAAAAAGAGAAGGGAAAACACACAAAATAATATATAAATAAACAGTGAAACACTGTTAAAAACATTACCGTAACCACGAAGAAAGGCAAGTCGTAGTAGCAGTACCCATGTCTGTGTAGATTTTGAAAAATTGTTGACCAAATGAAGTAATTTGTAATACAAGCACTATTAATTAAACTTTCTTTGCTTAGTTTTCCAATATAACGATATAGGTAGTACTGGAGGGTCGAGCCCTTCCTTCATCTACCCAGCATATCATGAGACCCGAGGTCACACAATGACAACAACCAACCCCGACCCCAAAAGCTACTAGAACTTCTACTAAATAAATTGCATAAGTATAGAGAGTAGTAGTAGTAGTAGTAATAGTAGTATGGTTTTTTGGTAGTAGTACTACACTTTTTTTTTTTTAAGTATTTCTTTCTTGTTCCTTACTGGGATGACCGGGAAGTTGGTTGGTGGCTTAGAAAAATCTATTTCAATTTTAAAATTTCAAGTAATTTTTTTTGCGATGTTTTTTTTTAACTAAAGTTAACGGCTTTCTTTGTTAAAAATAAATAAATAAAAATAATATTGTCAAAATTGAATATTAAACCAGTTAGAAATCCTTAAAGCGAAAACTTGAATGTTCCATTTTTAAAAAAGGAAAATAACGTGTGTACAGTTGATTTTTTTAAAAAGATTTTTACTAGAGATGAGCCACACCACACCAGAAAGCAAAAATCTTGCGCTGAGGAACTTCTGTTCGGTGCATCTCACAAACGAAAAAAAAAGGAATTCTAAACGAGTTAAATCAGAGTATTGCTTATTTGAGTGCAATTGGCAATTATCTGAAAAAAATAATTATTTTAAAAATCTACTTCGTCTCTTGGAGGAATCGGCGGAAAGACAAATTCTGAAAAAGTAAAAATTCTATCTATTTCTATCAATTCTCTCTGAAAGAAAGATGGGTAGTGTTTTCTTTTACTAAAATTATTACTCTTCTATCCGTAGAAATTAGAAATGAAATTGAAGTTTGTACCGAAGAAGAAAAAGAGAAAAACAAAAAAAGTTTAAGATCTTTCTTTTCTTCATAAGTCCACTCCACGTACTTGAAAACTGGGAAATGAAATTCAAATTTCAAATTGTATTTTATTCCCTTCCCACAACCAATTTTTTCTTCAAAGAATTGAAAAAAGTTTGGTTTGTTTCATGTGGTTAAAAACTAATAAAAACATGTTTTCTTAAAATTAAAGGTAAAAAAGTGGCTTTTTGTGGGCAAGTTGAGTATTTTGAAAATTATTAAAAAAAAAACTTAGAGAAGAAAAATAACAAACTTAATTTCTGCATTGAAGTTGAATCTGAAATTTTAAATAAAAACTAAAGTCACTATACATTCCACATGGTTTATTTTAGAGGCTAAAAAAAAAATCTTAAAGGAAATTGCAACGATGAATTCAGATTTCTTGGTTGTGTAAGAAAAGACCGTAAAAGATTCAACCAATTAAAAAAAAAAAACTGTAATTAACAAAAAAAGTTAGAAAATAGTTTAAAGTGTTATCACTTAAACACTAAAAAATATCTTTCAATGAAACTTTGTTGATATTGTAAGTTTTTTTAAGTGTCATCGAAGTAAAAGGAGGGGGAAGTATTTAATTTAATTAGCAAATAAAACGTCTGCCTAAATCAATGTTTTCTTGATTTTAGAGAAAATATTTCCCTTCTTAAAATTACGGAGAAAAAAAAGAGAGAGATACATCAGATTTATTTTAAATTTATGAGGAGATGTAACTTTTTCATGTTTGAAGGAGCGTCTCTTGGTGTAGGAGTAAAAAGGTTAAACTTTTCACTTGTTGACTATTACTACTGGTGAGTATCGAGTTAATCCTCTTCACTGACTGCCTCATACCTGTGGCCTTGAAGGTATGAAAATGAAACGTAGATTTGGTTGGAGAAACCAAAAGAGTAAGACGCATTACGCGAAAAATAGGTCTGCCTATGCCTAGATAGGGAAATCTATTCAGAGATGGGCTTAGTCTTCTTGCTTGAATTAACTTTTAAATTCGATGTATATTCATATAAAACATCTTCATTTTTCAGTTGGAAGGGGAAGAAAAAAGAAAACCTTGCAATGTACATGGAATAATTACCAGAAATTAGTTAACTAAGTAACTCCTATATCAACAGAACTTAATATTTTGAATTGAAAATTAACATTGCGAAACAGAAATTTCTATGTTTTGAGATATTTACTTTGTCACCATGTTTCTTGTTTAAAAAAAAAAAAAAGAAAAAGAGATACAGAGAAAAGAGAATAATTTTGCAACAATAATGGCTACATCAACGGAAATGGAGTCTAGACAGGGGTTTTGATTGACTGACACCTTTGCCATTAAGACTGAAAGAAGAAATCATGTACTCCCCAAAAATATAAACTTTTTTTTTTTCAAATTTAAAGTGGATTTCTATTCTGATTAGTTAAACTGAACACACAAATTTTTTTGTCTTCAAACATCCACAAATAACAAACGTATTGTTTCTTATAATCAAATGAAAATCATTTTCACAACAATGATCTAACATTGCTTGATGATGAGGTAAAAATCTTGAAACAGAAATTTCTGTGTCGCAATAAAAACTACATTAATTTTAAATAATAATAAGAATAATACTAAAAATTAATTATATTATGCGCTGCAATATTTGTTGTATTGAGCACTTTTATAAAAAAGTAAAGTAAATGCTAGAGAATTCGGAATTGTAAAATTGTTGGTTCCTTTCTCTCTCTCACACACACACACGAACATCTAAGAAACTACTACATCGTACATTTTGTTTCAACATTGAAAGAACAATGTCTCATCAGGTACTTAACAATGATAGTAAGGTTACCATCATTGTGAACTACCTCATCAGACACTGTTCTTTTAATGTCGAAACAAAATATACAATTTTGTAGTAGTTACTTACATGTTCCAATGTAAAGTTTAATAATAAATATTTATCGCTCTAGTTTTTTGTACTGAGCAGTGTTTTGAACATTGCTATTTTATTCTTTTTTACATTTGTTTGTATATATATATATATATATATATATATATACACACACACACACATACATACATATATATACTTACACATATATATATACATATATAAATACATACATATACATATATACATACACACAGATATATACACACACACACACACATATATAGATACATACACACACATACATACACATACATATATTGTTAAATATAAGAGACAATGAATGTCTATTATGTTTAATCATGAGCTGTTATAAACGTCGTATTTTGGCTTTACTTTCAGTTGAAAATAAAGACAAAAATTCTCCAATATTTGAAAAAATGTTATATTAATTTGGTTTTAAGGTTTCGGCTCATATGAGCCATCGTCAGAGAGGTTAAGACGGTAATACAGTAACAGCCACTATCACTGACAATTTTATTCTGTGTTGACATAAAAGTCTGCTAGGCAACGGCAATAACACCACATCAAAATTTACATATATACACACATACATACACACACATTATATATGTGTGTGTGTATAAGTATATATATATATATATATACATATATAAACAAACATACATACATACATACACACATATATACACACATACAGAGATACACATAAATACACACATAC
>JBBBDQ010001366.1:1415000-1417500 GCA_037127315.1 Ascarosepion bandense
TATATATGTAGATATGTGCATGTATATACATATGTATATATGTATGTGCATGTACATATATGTATGTGCATATATATATATATGTGTATTTTTTTTTGTATATATATATATATGCATGTATATATATATATATATATGCATGTATATATATATATATGCATATATATATATATATATATATTTATGTATGTGCATGTATATATTTTTTGTTTTTGTTTATTATTTTGTTGTTTAAATATGTATGTGTTATCAACGAGCGTTTTTCTCAGAAGTGTGCGTTGATAACCATGCTGTTTTAAATGACGGAATATATTCGAATTCTCAAAAGGGGCATTTAAATTTATGCACTACATTGTTTTTTTGCAAATCATATATATATATATATATATATATATATATATATATATATATATATATATATATACATACGCATACACACACATATATACATACGCATACACACACATATATGCATATACACACGCATATATAAACATATATATATATAATTATATACATATATACATACACATATACACAGACATATGTATATATATATACATATATACATACACATATACACATACACATATACACACATATATATATACATACACATATACACAGACATACATATACATACACACAGACATACATATACATACACATATACACAGACATACATATATACATACACATATACACACACATATATATATATACATATATACATACACATATACACAGACATACATATATACAAACACATATACACACATATATACATACACATGTACACACACACATATATATATACACATCGACACAGATATATACATACACACATATATATATATACACATATATATATACACACACATATATATATACATACACATATACACACACATATATACATATACACACACGCATATATATATACACACATACACATATATATATACACACACACATACACACACAGACATATATATATATACACACACACATATACAAACACAGACAAATTTATATATATATACACACACATATACAAACACAGACATATATATATACAAACACAGACATATATATATATGCACACACATACACAAACACAGACATATATATATATACAGACACAAATACAGACATATATATATATATACATACACAAATACAGACATATATATATATATACATACATACACAAATACAGACATATATATATATACATATATACACATATACAGACATATATATATATACATATATACACATATACATATATACACATATACAAATACAGACATATATATATATATATATATATATACACATATACAAATACAGACATATATATACATATATATATACACATATACAAATACAGACATATATAAATATATATATATACACATATACAAATACAGACATATATAAATATATATATATACACATATACAAATACAGACATATATAAATATATATATATACACATATACAAATACAGACATATATAAATATATATATATACACATATACAAATACAGACATATATATATATATATATATACACATATACAAATACAGACATATATATATATATATATATACACATATACAAATACAGACATATATATATATATATATATACACATATACAAATACAGACATATATATATATATATATATACACACATATACAAATACAGACATATATATATATATACACACATATACAAATACAGACATATATATATATATACACACATATACAAATACAGACATATATATATATATACACACATATACATATACAGACATATATATATATATACACACATATACAAATACAGACATATATATATATATATACATACACATATACAAATACAGACATATATATATATATACAAATACAGACATATATATATACACATATACAAATAGACATATATATATATACACACACACATATACAAATACAGACATATATATATATATATACACATATACAAATACAGACATATATATATATATACAAATACAGACATATATATATATATACACATATAGACATATATATATATATACACACATATAGACATATATATATACATATACAAATAGACATATATATATATATATATACACACATATACAAATACAGACATATATATATATATATACACATATACAAATACAGACATATATATATATATACACATATACAGACATATATATATATATACACATATACAGACATACATATATATATACACATATACAGACATATATATATATACACATATACAGACATATATATATATACACATATACAGACATATATATATATACACATATACAGACATATATATATATATACACATATACAGACATATATATATATATATATACACACATATACAGACATATATATATATACACATATACAGACATATATATATATATACACATATACAGACATATATATATA